>BLKR01003824.1:0-129657 GCA_011170035.1 Teleogryllus occipitalis
GAAAGAAGCATTTGGCTATCTCGATTGCGCGAATGTTGGCTTGGGCGAGTAGCTGAAGGTCTTCGATCGTAAATTTTTGCCACTTTGGGTCGAGTCATCGATGAATAGTTTAGATATTCTGGTAGTGGCAGCATTTTTGATCTATAGCTGAGTAGTAGTGCTTGTTTTCTGTGATGTAGCGACATGATGCTGGTTTCACAAGGAAGGACTCCAGAAGTAAGGTTGTGCTCCAGATGAATAACGGAGACCTGCATTGTGAACGGGATCTAATTTCCTTAAGCTTGACATTCTCTCTGCCGAGTACACTGCACACCCATAATGATTTTGGACATCACCATAGATTTGTACAGACGGTGTAAAATGTCTCTATTTGCTCCATTCAAAGCATCTAAACAAGATATATTCTAAATGCTGTTTCCAGGTTAAATGTCTGTCAAAGATCAAACCGAGGAATTTTTCTCTTTCATTGTACGCCAGTTGAACATCATTTATCGCTAGATCTGGATCTCTGGATCTTTTCCGTTTCCTACAAAAGTGAACGCATTTGGTTTTAGCCGTTCTAAACGAGAAATCAATGTTTTTCGCGTTCTGTACTAATTTATCAATGGTATTTTGCATTTTGAATTTGATCATTGCCTGTGATTTGGCTGAATAAAATATAGCAATGTCATCTACATACATGCATTTTCCAATTGATGCTTCTGTACCTTCAAACATCTCGTCGGTTGCTATGATAAAGAGCGTACCACTTAATAGAAAGCCTTGCGGTACACCAATCTCTAGTACATAGCTTTCTGACATGGACTGCCTAACGCGAACTTGGATCTGGTACTAAGGAAGGTGGAGATGAATTTTGATATATTTCCTCTGGTTTGCCAGTTGTACACTATAGCTGTCTCAGAATGTTATATCGCTAGGTCTTACCAAAATATCAAAGAATACAGTGTATGTTTTTAATATGTTTTCTTTTGATGGTGTTCTAAATTGCGTTTTTCAGATATATTAGCTGGTCGATGGTAGAATGGTGTTTCTGTATTTGCACTGATGTATGTTCAGGAGGTTGTTTCTTTCAAGACACCATGTTAGTAGGGTGTTGACCATTTTTTCCAAGACTTTTCCTAGAAAGCGCGTCAATGATACCGTACGATAATTTTCAGATTTCAATGGGTCCTTTCCAGCCTTTAAACGTGGAATTATTATTGCTTCTTTCTAGACTTAGTGGTAATTACGGTGTCCAAATGTTATTATACATGCTTAACAATGTGGACAGTATTTTCTTCGGTAATCGACGTAGTATGCTATAGGGGACGTTGTCTGGTCCTTCTGCGGTGTCTCCAGCTGCATTTATGGCGTCTTCTAATTCTCTCCATGTGAAAAGAGCGTTATATGGCTTATCTATATCGATTGTAAAGTCTAGTATTTCGTCTTGCTTTTTCTCGAGAAAGTCCTCAGAATAGCTGTTTGTGTTGTTGGCTTTGGAGTATTGAGTCGCTAAAGAGTTGGCCATTTTGTCGGGGTTGCAGATTAGTTGTCTTTCATGTTCTATGCATGTGATATTACTCAAAACATTTTCCCCGGCTATTGACCGGGTTTTTTGCATTATTTCCGTGACTTTGGCGTCCGCGTTATGGTTGTTACGTACTTTTCCCAGCTTGATCGTTTTGTTGTTAGTATTTTTCTGTGAGCGAGTGCGAGCTGGGTGCGAGCACGCAGACGCTTGAAATAAATAAGATTGTCTTGGATTGGTGTTCGCCTGTATCTATTGAGGTCTCTTTTTTCCCTTATTGCTTCTTTGGTCTCCATATCCATGGTACTGGAATCCTAGATGGGAGGCAACTAGTCTGTGGAATCCATTTTCCAGCAGAAGAAATTACAGTCTTACTCTGTGTTTCCACTGACATTTATTGGTGTTATATGTCTGGTGAAACTGGACTACTCTGCATTGTCGGTACACGAACGTTTTGGCAAATATACGGCGTTCTTTGGTATGATTGATGATACCAACAGGAAAGTGATCGCCCTGATGAAGATCTGGACATGGTTTCTACATTAAGCGTGTTACAAGATTTGGACTGCATATTGAAAGATCTATTGCCGATAATGTGCCATTTCTAGAGTTAAAGTGAGTGCTTGCTCGTGTGTTTAACAGTACATATTCGTTGTTGAGTAATAGGTCGTCGATGCGACCGGCGTCATTTCTTCTAGAGCAGCCCCATGTGGTTCTCTGATCATTCAAGTCACCTACAATAAGAAATGAAGGCTGTGGTTGATCGATCAGGTCTTGTAGTTCCTTATTTTGCCATGTGGCGCGTGGTAAGTATACGCAACATAACGTTATCTTCAATGGTGGTATAATGTTACGGCTACCGCTTGTAGAGGTGTATTGAGATGCAGACGACTATCAGGATGTGTATTGGTAATGAATATGGTAACGCCTCCTCTAGCTCGTCTATCACATTCTACGTCACTGCGGAAGTTCTTATAGCATCTTAAATTGAATAGGTCTTCGGGTTTGAAAAGAGTTTCTTGTAAGCAACCCCGCATTGGCGTGTGATTGTCCAGTAGCAATTTTAGCTAGCAATAATGCGAGATACAGCCGTTTATATTCAATGGAATAATATTTTCCATAATTGGGAGAAGTTCGGCTGCTATGGGATGGGTGTGACCTTATTTTCTCGGTTTTTCTCTCAATCATACTTTGTTCTCTTTCTTCTGGCACGGGATTTTGCTTGGATCGTTGGTCTGGTAATCGTTGTTATATTCCGCACTTACCATAGAGCTTGTCTCTGAGCCAGTGGTCGTGCCGTAATCATTGGAGGTGGAAAATTTCGTTTTTTGTTTGAGGAAGTCATCCTTGGTGTGTTTTGGATTCCAGATTTGTTTTTACTGGACGTGGCAGCGGGGGCAGACACCGAATTTATTTCTGCCTCTTTTGGCGGGATTCTGAAGATTGCTTTTCACTTACTATTTTACTTTGAGTGTTTGTGTTTAATTCTTCTGTGTTGATTTTGTTGTAAATTTCATTGAAACACTTTTCTATGCAGCGAGTTATTGAAGGCATTATTTCTCTCACTACTAATGGAGACAAAGGTAACTGTTTAAGTAACTGTTTCTGTGTATGTGGCTTTTCCTTTATTTTCAGGGCACACAAGTTTTTTTCCTTCGGAATAGCTGATTTTTTATCTGGCTATTACTTTTTGTATTGCTACCTTCTGTTTGTTAGGCAGTCCCTTGACCTTGATGAATGCTGTCCGCTGCAGTTGATGCGTTTGATGGATCTATGCATGGATTATCACAATGAAATGGCTCTCCACACTGACATACTTTGATTTTGGCACATCTAATTGCTGAGTGGAGGCCTCGGTGAGTGAGGGTTCGTTTACTGGCCTCTGAACCCCCTCTGCGCGGGTTCGATCCCAGCCGAAGAGCCCGGATATATGATGGGCAGAAAATCCTCAGTTATACTTGTGGCATATAAAAGAACCCTGGCGGTATGCCCGGCAAAATTAAATCCCGTCGACAACATTCGTCCTAACGAGATCTCACTTTCCCCCTGACAGTTCGTATATAGTAACTGATACCGACATCTGGCGGAGAAAGTGAGTCATATTCCAGGCGCATTAGGGTATCGCCCGCGAGGCACGCCTGGTCGATAATTTCCCTAGACCCCTGTTGGAGGTAGACTTCTAAAGAAGTCTGGGTCGAAAACTCAGGGAAGGCAAACAGAATCCACACCATCCTGAGTATTTCCTCCTAAGAAAACCCATCATAGGTCACCTAACTTCCGTATATGGAAGATAGAACGAAAGAAGAGGAAGAGATGCTGAGTGTCCAAAACGTAAGCACTGAAAGCACTGCATCGGGTAAGGAATTTCGGACGATTAGACGATGAATGCCAGCTTTAATCTTCTCTGGCAATGTGCTGCGGTTGAACGTCCGGGCATGGGATCCTGAAGGAATTATCTGCTCGTTCCGCCTAATTGTTAGCCTACGACAGGCAGTGATTCCTTTAGAAGCTAGTTCTTGAGCTATTTCCTCTTCCGTGCTGTTTAACTAGTCACTGCAAACTACAACACCTTTGCAAGTGTTCAGGTTGCCGTGGGCATTTACTTCTACATCGATAGTGCCTATTTTGTTCAACTCTAGTAACGTTTGGCCTTGATTGTCATTAAATGTCTTTATCAAGAGTCCAGATGGAAGTTTCTTTATCTCTTACAGCAGATCCAGCACAGGTTCTAATACACTTTTCTATTACAAATGGGCTCTTTTAAAAAATGTCCTTTTCTTTTAAATGTAGGGTATTTTGGACCCACTGCTGTTTTCTTGAACTAGCCAACAGGGTTTACGGTTCTTCCAGTTTTCATTCTTTTCGCTCTGAAGTCAGGACATTTTTCTGGACGATGGTTCTTAAGAGATCCCTCAGCCATGGGTTCGCAAACTTCCATCCCGCGAAGTTTGCTCTCACTCGTAGCAATATGGATCCGCACCCGAGTGACTCGCATCCTTGGCAAATCAGTCGCTGGGTGACGTCACCCGATGGCCTACTTGCTCACCACCGACCGCCGGTACTGGGGCTTAGATCCCCTACACCGTAATGGTCGATCCTGAAAGACCTTCCATCCTGGGTTTTTTCTTCGGGATCGCCTTCCCCTAGCGTTTTTGGACTCCCGCCAGCTGAAAATGGAACGGAAGAAAAGAAGGGGAACAGTGAATAATAGAGTTAGAATATAAGAGTAGAATACGACTTCCTATCCCTCCCAACCTAATAGCTCAGAAACACATGAGTTGGCCGATACGAAGATAGGCCTATAGAACAGAAAACAGAAGTGTACCGCAAGAAAGTGGAAGCAATGCCACACCAAGTTTGTGGGAATTTCAGGATGTTTAGAGGTGACAGCAGACAGCTACTCTGATTAGTCGCCTTCTACGACGGGGGAGGTCCCGTGGTGTTTTCTACTACCCCCCACACCACACGGGGAATTATTATTATTATTATTATTATTATTATTATTATTATTATTATTATTATTATTATTATTATTATTATTATTTTCTCACCTTATTGGTACATTTGAATGAATTGCACAGATATACAAAATCAAAGCACAATAAATCTATTTTTTAAAAAAGAATTTATAATACAGTGTTTCCCATCAATTTCCCATTGAATTATTCAATTTTATTCAAATTTATTAAATTCAATTTTATTATCCCATTCCCATGAATAATAATAATAATAATAATTATTATTATTATTATTATTATTATTATTATTATTATTATTATTATTATTATTATTATTATTATTATTATTATTATTATTATTATTATTGGGGTTGGTAGGCATGGTCTGCGCTGTTAGCACGCGCCCCGTGTCTGTTCCTGCGTTTTTTGGAGATTCCGACGGCTAAACATTGCTGTTGGAACGCCAGGTACGTGGAATTGATAGTTTAATATCTGGCGATTTCAGAGTTATAAACGCCAAACCTGAAATGGTGGCTAAGATAGACGGCAAGGACAAATGATAAATCGCTCGTGTACAACGTGTCCTTGACGTGGAGATTAGGCGGCTCTGGGCTGCTGCCACGCGATCAGCGCCTGGGACGCTTCCTAGTGGAGGCCTTGCGAGCCCGGGCGCAATGCAGCGCCACCTAGCGGTATGGATACCAACGGGTCGCACCATACAGCGCTTCCTAGCATGTCGGCTGCGAACCCGTTTGCGCGGGCAGCGCCACCGGGCGACCGGACCGACAATGCACCCATGGCGGGAAATTTGAATCAGCAAGACCGCCTTGAACGAGAAGCCGTGATGACAGATGACACGAATACTGAGTCCATCTCTTCGAATGATCCACTCATTCGAGAGCAAGTGAATAGCGAGGATCAGAAAGAAGAAGCACTTCTGAAGCAGTTTGAATCAGTTTGAATCAAATGGAGCGGGCCACCAAAAAGCAGACGAATGTCAGAATGGACATTAAAAGCGGCATCGTCCAACTGCAAGAGATAGTATACTCCATGCAGGAGAGCCGAAAAGCCAGGAAACGCACGGAGAAAACACGGGATGCAGAAAAAGGAAAAAAAACAACAACCTGGATGTCTACACGGACAGCGAGGAGGTGCGAGAAGTCTCTCTAAACAAATAGACGCAGTCACGCCCCAGATGAAAATTGTGGTGCTTAGCCCAAACAAATGGGGGCAAAAGATTGAAGTTTTTGATATGGATGAGGAGACGAACAAATTCCTCCAAAACCGAAAATCAGAGTGGGGTGAGTGGACTGACGTGTGAGGAGGCGCACAGTCGTCACTCGATGCTACAGGTGTCTTGGATACGGGCACTTTTTAGGAGACTGCAGAGGCCCGTATCGAAAGAACACCTGCCACAGATGCGGTGAGGAAGAGCACAAGGCCCAAACATGCGATGCGAGTTCCCCGAAATGCGTCTTAAGAGCCGACGAAGAGATCTCGCCAGAGGGACTGGAACACATTCCGCTCTACTCAAAAAGACGCGAACATTGGCAAGACTACGCTTTGTATGAAGCGTATAGCGGTTATCCAGATTGGAAAGAAATTAAACGACGGCTAAATAGTCCTGCGTACATCGGTAGAGGGGATCACAGGTACAAAATAAATTTAAGACCGTAGAGAACGGATGTCGGGAAATTCTTTCACAAATTGAACGATAAGGGATTGGAATAGATTACCTGCAAAAACCTTTGAACCCTTTCCTCAAAGCGTTCAACAGTTAAGGAAATTAATTTAGGGAATTCCTAAGTTTATGAGGGCGATAGTTACGAATATTCGGTTATAGAGTGAAGTGAGGTGTCGTGTAGTGTTGAGCAGAGAGATAATGAAGGAAAGTTTTCAAGTGTTTTAGTGAAGTGAAGTGCAGTAAAGTGAAGGAGAGTGCAGTGCCAGTGCAGTGCCGTCTTAATTGTACAAGCATTCAGTGCGGTTTTAGATTACAGACGTTTCTTTCCTTTTTGTTCATGTAATTTAACGTTTAAGGAATTATCAGTTTTTATATTATATTATTTATTATTATTATTATTATTATTATTATTTTAGTATTATATTAATACTATTATATTATCTGCATTAAATTTATTACCTTATTTATGTAATTAACTGCCACCGGGTTACACCCAATTGCAATTTAAATAAATTTATCTATCTTTTATCCCTATCTTCAGACGGTCCGGATACGCGGAAACTATTCCGGATATCACGCTCGCAATTGGAGAGCTCGCAGCCGGACTGACGGACTGGCGGGTGATCGAGTACTACACAGGTAGTGGCCATCAGTACATCATACGTCGTCGGTGACCGCGAGGGCACATTCGCTCGCCCGGAATGCCTTCGCATACACACTTCGCATTCTTGCCACATTGTAATGCCAAATTACTTGTTCCCGCCACATTATAATACCAAATTACTTTCAAATGCAAGTTTTCTCGTTTCGCTCTCTCGGATCCAAGTGACGGCTAAGCACGGGCTTTCGGTCCTTGTGTTCATATATAAAATCTTCAGTCTATTCACCGCATAACTGCCAATTCATTTTTATAACAAAGGACTTTAATGGTTAAGTTCACCCTCTGAAATTAATAAAATTGAATACTCACCTAAGTCTGTAATTGAGTAAACTTGTTTGATCAATAGAGATGTCTAAAATGACGTCACAACGTTTGGCGGGAAAGTGTTGGGTGGTAACCTCTCCTGTGCACATAAGCGATTTCTAGAGAATTACGAAGTCTTTGACTGTATTGTGATGTAACACACATAATATGATTGTAAGATATAAAATAAACGGTTTCAAAGATATTTCGCGCCAAGCAGCAAGACGGAAGCACGAGTTCAAGAGAAAGCTATGCTTGTTTTCAGTCCCTTTGACAATGCGTGACAAAGGGGCGGGCACAGGCGAGCAGCAGCGAAGACAGAGCAGGCGTATCAAGAAAGGAAACGACAAAAGGAGAGTCACTCGCAACCACACAAAAGCGCATCCGAACGAGCTTCCGGGCGCCGAAGACGAGCATAAGTGACCGTGGGATTGGTCAAGAGAATAGGAGATTTACTAATCTCCCGCGGCGCAAACGCTCTGGCTGAAAGAGTCGCTACGCTAATGCGTCGAGTAGCGTAGTGCCTTCGATCGACAGCACAAATAAGTTAGGACACACAATGGAACAAGGGGACCTTGCAGGGAAACACGTGCAAACTTGCACAGCAGACGGGGAGACGCTGACAAACTTTGGAAGCCAGCCAATGAGAAGCACTGGGCAGTACATATAAACTCTGAAACAATTATTGGGTGATTAGAGTAAGGGCGGGGATATGCCGCAATAACTGAAGACGGGTCGCGAGCCGACATGACTACGCTACTACAGATTCTTAACGCCTGCTTAACAAATAGTTACGTTCCAAAAATGTGGAAGCACGCCACGGTAATATTAATCAATAAACCCGAAAAAACTATGCAGATCCTCAAAATTATAGACCAATAAGCCTATCGCAAATTGCAAAAATACTCGAAAAACTAATATTACCTAAAATACGCAAGCACCTGGACGAAAATCCAATAATTCGCTACACACAATTTAGATTTCAAAAAGGCCGGTCGTCTGCACTACAGGCCATTCGCCTAGAAATGGAGGCATCATCTTCCCTGGCATACTCCAGTTCCCTTCCAGCTATATTCTTTGATATTTCCTCGACCTTTCATAATGTAAACCATTACCTCCTTTTACAAAAATGTAAAAACCTTCTTCCATCTTATCTGTACCTTCTTATTAAAAGCAACCTCTAAAACAGAACCTTCCAAATTCGCTTTCAAACCAAGTTTTCAACCACAAAAACAATTCTTGCCGGCGTTCCGCAAAGAGCAGTATTTTCACCACTTCTGTTTACTCTATTCATTCACGATCTTCCGACGTTTCCTCTAGTTACCGAATAACTGAATGCAGACGATGTGGCCTTCACTTTAAAAGCCTGTCACTTCCCAATAACACTCTAAAATGCAGCAATTGAACTGCATTACTGGTGCAAACTAAATGGGCTTACATTAAATACAGGAAAATGTCAAGCCACGAGAATATAATTTTCGTGGAGCCGGAAAGAAAAGCCCCTCTTGATAGATAAAAACGGGCATAGAATTCCGTAGGGTGCCCATATCAAATATTTAGGAATAACATTCGACGAAAAACTCACGTGGGCATAGCACTGCAACTAAGCAGCTAAACAAATGAGCATACGCATCGCAAGATTAACACCATTACTCAGAACTGCAAATCTTAAAATGACAAAAATACTCCTTTACACCGCCTACACTCGCAGTGCAGGCACTTACGCCTGCGAAGCCTGGGCTACAGCAAATTAAAAAATGCCGAAAATAGATTTATCCGCATCGCTTGTAAACCAGAACCAGGAACCCTTTATTCTACAATATTAAAAAAGCATAACCTCCCAAATATTAACAAATTTTTATGACACCGCTAACAAAGAAATAGACAGAACCTTCACAAATAATTCCCAATCCACCCTTTTCGACAAATATGAACAATATTACTGCAAAAAGTCAGAAAACGGACGCAAGAAACTACCAACAGATATCCGATTTATAAAGCCACCATAACAACCAGAGAAAACCTCCCACTCGGATTAGCCGCAACCTATTAAAAAACTCTCTTTCTTGCTTCCTAACTTTTACTTCTACTATCTTCAAATTATCTTATGTCCCATTTCCACTTATTCTGAATACTGCTATTGCGTGTCAAACTGGTAATGCGCTCAATACCACACGAGATACAGCCTACAAAAAGAGATCCCGGCCCCCCTCGCTTCCGCGGGCGGCGTAAGATCTCTAAAATCCTTAAGAAACTTCAAATCCTCACAATAGCGGAAAAGCGCCACAAAGGCGTAGGTGGCAGAATAATTCTCTTCACATTCATCTCGAGAGCCGAGATGGCAAAGGTCTCTGGACGGAAAAGGCATTCGGAATAGGGCAGTCAGCGAGGTTGATTCGGAAAACGGCGTTCAGAGAGGTTTTCGCGAACGAGAGTCCAAAAGAGGCATTCAGTAAGATTGTGTGCTCGGAAGTCCAAGTTGGTCTTCGACGAATGAAAGGTTGAGTCAGACTTATTATATACATATATACGCAGTCCTGGCGTGAACAGTGGCCATGAACATTTAAAGTAGTCCTACAATTTCGAGTACACATCTCAGTATTAAGCGGTTGCCGAGGTGCGTGTGTCTTATCACATTTGCTATTTATAATGATATTTATTTCTTTCGGTATATTTAGGTTCTGACTGTGAATATCGTCGACAAATTGGATTTGAAAAAGCACTGTTTTATCAACACACGTCACGTCATTACTTTTTAATTTTTGAAAATGGTTCGAAGTAAATATTATCATCTTAGCGATGATGCTAAGGCGCTGCTTTATAATAAAATGAAATGTATGAAACATTTGGTTCCATGGTTATATTCATACCATCTGTTATGAAAAGTGTCAACAAATGTTGAGCCCCAGTGCTATTAGCGTAGAAGGGACTCCTTCCGTATATTTTTATATACTGTCGGCTTTTGAAAAATAAAAAACACAGTCCCAAAAATGTTTGTAATTTTTCACTGAATGGAGAACCTTTCAACACTAAGTAAATCAGAATTTACTATTATTTAATCATTAATGTTTCAATGTATTAATTGTAATAAATATAAGGATATTTAAAAATATAAATAAATATTCCACTTTTTATCATATTTTAAAAAAATGTTTTCAGTTTCCTGTGCGGAATTCAAATTTTGATGGCTGAATTCCAATATTTAAGACACGCGCTTAAAATATTACTTGTAGTTCCCAATGATTTTAATGTTAACATGTTTAGTGAAAAGTATTTTAAATATCTTTTGCTTGACAAGTTTTAATGAACATTCGACACCACAGTTGGTATACTTGATAGCTCTGGTGGCATATGAAAACAGTTGATTTGGTGACCTACGTAATGTTTGGCCTTACCTTTCACACAAATAGACTCGAAGATCTACCCTTCAGGCACCCCAGCCTTCGACGCGGCGTCACCCGGACAGCCCAGATCATGACTCTGGCCGCGGAAACCTACGATATCATTTAACACGCCTCTACGGGGAGGATACATACAAAACGGCACCCCAGCCTTCGACGCGACGTCACCCGGACAGCCCAGATCATAGAAAACTGAATGCATTAAAATCGTTTTCTTTTCATTTACTATTAATTTTTTATTACGAAACCAATTTGACACATCTGATATTATACTATTTACGATTTCTTTATTGCAAATAATATTCTTATAATCCGCAAAGAGAACGTTTATTTACGTACTATACGTATTATTTACGTATAGTAAGAAGAGAATATGGCCTAAAGATTTTGATTTTCAAAAACCATGTTGGCAATTTAAAAACGCGTCGTGTTTACTGAGAAAGGTTTCCATTAGTACATAATAAAGTCTCTAAGAGTTTTGAAAAAACTGACGAAAGAGAAATTGGCCGATAATTTTGAATTTCCTTTTTGTTGTCTTTTTTGAAGAGCGGCTTTATATTAACTATTTTGAAAATATCTGAAAAAGTTCCGATGCATAAGGATGCACCGGAACTTTTGCATAATCTTGCTTAAATATGTGAGTTAAGGGGTGTATAATGGCAGCCGCACAAGTCTTTAATAAACAACCCGGAAATTCATCTAAACCGGCCGAATATTTATTTTGTAGTTAACCGTTTACGTTAGTTTACGTTTTTTATCTATAAGCTCACGACTTCTAGTAGCCTGCCGCTTGCCACCCTGGGGCGACCGTGCTGCCCTCCGAACTACTAAAAGTCACGTGTTCTGGACGCCTCTATTGAAGGAAATTTCTCATTTTATAACATTAACAACCTCATCTTTTCGCATTTCACCAAAGAAATACCCGTTCAAAACCTGCATTGTGAACACACTAGCCTCCAGTAACTACGCAGTTGCAAACACATTTTGAAGAAGGAACATTACAAGCTTTGTTTAGAATCGAATTCAACGAAACATTCTCAGTGAACGAGAGTCGTATCCAAAAATAAGAATTAGTTCCATTGACTGGTTCCTCTTAAAATACTCTGCACATCACATTAAGTTACCAGGAACAGAAACAACAGAAATAATTCAGCTTACTGGCCGTTCGGAGGCGCTAGTGTCGCGCCAGGTCCCAACATTCAGCTCGAAGCTGCGTGACTGTTACTAGACTGTGCAGGAAGGTGGTGTCACGTGATAGTCTCCCAACTTTCCCCCCACGCACAACCGTGACCAGGTGGGGATGAACCGACTGTCATTAACAGGGCTCGGATTCTGATGACATGCAATCTTTTCACTGGTGCATTTTATATGTAAATGAATGTTTATTACGTTCTAACTTGTAAATGAATGTTAATTACGTAATGTAGGTGATAAAAACGGATTGTTATTGGGTCTTTTTTGCAATTTTTCAATTTTTAGGCCTTTTATTACAGGGGGGAATTTTGCGTAATTTTTGTCACTTTGTTTTCTTTTCCGGGTTTTTGTTAGTGAATGTTTCATGAATTTAGACTGACAAACTAAAACCATTTTTTTATTGTATCATCAATTCATGACACAATTCACTACTGCAGTGGACTCTGTTTTTCGAAATCTCAAAATTACACGTACTAACTTCGGTAACTTCTTCGACCTTTCAAAACTGATGGTTGGAAGATCGGAGCTAAGAATTGCGTTTCCTCCTAAAACAAAAAAAAACTATACATTAAATATAATTTTATACAAATGTTTTCTTTGAAATTGTAAAATTCATTGAATAAAAAAGTTTCATACAAATCTTTGAGAATTTTTTAAAACCTTAGGTCATTTCCCCATTTTTATGTCGTTTTATCGGTCATTTTCCTCTTATTTTTAAGTCGTTTTATAGGTTATTTTCAAAGATTTTTACGTCATCAGAATCCGAGCCCCGGTTGTTAAATCGGCCGATTCGTTCGGGCCGGCAGGTTTTGATTTTGAAGACCTTGAACTCCGCGCCAAACTTACGCCCTGGCTGGTGCGTGTTCCTGCGTTGCAGGGGTGACGAGTCACATGAACGGCGCGCTAGAAGCCTGCACTCCAGAGGCTGGGCCTCTCTTGTAAATGTGATCTATCATAGGGGTGTGCGATCGCGGCTGGCCGTCGGGAAATGCAAGAACGTATGTACGGGAGTAGAGCAAATTGTGTACATTTTTTGTAAATAAACTTGTATATACTGCTCTTGTCTGTCATTTACTTCCACGTCGCTACACGCTTATCGGATGTTTACAAAACAATTCGAACCCTCACTATATGTAATTGCTTCGTGGAATCTCCATCGTTCTCCGACAGCCAGTAGAGAAGAATGGTGCTCTTGGAGCAACAGTGTGATTGTTGAACTAATTCTTCGAAACAAGAAGGCCATCTGTGTCTCCGCGGAAAGGACCGCAAGGCAGAAAATGTTCCAAATAATACATATCCTTGCCGTACCTCTGGAACTAACAATATTTTAACACAGAATTGCAGAAAATTATTTTAATACATTACTAATTACATGTAACGTTGGTTATTAAGGTACTCGTTTGAGATCTGAGTTTTAAAATGTTTATTTGTGGCATATACCTGAATTTAATCATGATTACTCGTTAAATTAGATACTAACAGTCAAAAATATTTTTTTTTAAATTTATTTTAATTACATCACCCGATGTGCCCATTTTTCCTTCCCAAAACAGTGTATAATTTGAAACGTCATAACTCATGAACCATTAAATATTTTTTTATGATTCCTTTTTAAGATTGTTAGTTGGATTATTCTTTAGTGACTGGACATAAATTTGAAAATTCATAGGGAAAGTGTATGTACTTTGCAGGGATTTTGATTAGAACTTTTAAAAATCACTGGCAACAATAACAATTAACAGTGTAACAGCTATTATGGCTAATTAGCATTGTCTACAACAATTGCAGGTTTAGGCATAATAATTGACTTTCTGCTATTAAATAAAAAAAGAATCATAAAGATACCTTCAAAATTAGAAGAGTTATAATGTTTCGAGTCGGACCAAACAAGAGAAAAAGTAACTTTTCGGAAAAGCCAGATTAAGAATCATTAACTCTGAAGTGGTCGCCTGTGAACACTAGTTCCCTAACTACAAAAAATAATTTGTCCATAAGGATATTCCTCTTTTGATGTGACGACAAAAGAACTTTACACCAGATTAAATTGCATTTTTAAAATTCCTCACGAAATCTTCATTTTTCTTTCATTTTTGGGATCATGGTCGCTTGAACTGCAAATGGCTGTGAGACGTGGCATATGCGCGCGCCTTCCGAAAAGTAAAAATTAATTTTAAAAAAGTAACAAACTTCGAAACAAACAGTTTTACGCATTGTGAAACACACATCTCAATGCATAACAAACAATGAAAATAAAAAATTCCATTTCTTTCACAGAAAAACGTTATTTTGAGGTAGATGAGTGCCTTAAAATATACCCAATTTTCCTTCAGTTATATTGCAATTTATTCTGGGGTCTGCCGTCGACCTCTCAACTCCCCCTTGTGGTGTTGTCCGGTATCGGAATGGCATTGCTATGCGACTTTGAAGAATCTCTTCTCCCACGCATACTAACAAATTAACCGATGAATATTTGATTGTCCAAACAGAACAACTCTAAGTCATCTCAAAGATTCTTGATTTTTTTACCAATACGAATAGAATTTACATTTTACAAATACCTATATCAAAATAAAATTGTTAGAAATGAACTAGTGGTGCTATAACGGCACATTCTTCTCGCATTATTTCTAACTTTTGCAATTTTCTAACATTCAGAAAGTTCAATGAAAATTAGACCTGCCCCATTTCTTTTAACGTCCTTTGCTTACAAGAGGAAAAAATTCAAGGGAAAAAAATGGACCCGCTTTTGAGACACTTCAAATAATTGCATTAAATTCAAGCAGAAATTACACGAAAAAATACGTTTAAAAATTGTACATGAACGTATTTAAAATTAATTTTTTACGACAGGTTTCATTTATGAAAAAAGTTAATCATCAATATTATACTTTGACAATTTTAATTTTCTGCAATTTTTGAAAGTACACAGTTCGGAGAAAATGAAACCAGCACCAGTTTTTTTACCGTCCATTGGCGAGCAAAAATATTAGAGAAATTTAGAACCGTTTTTGAAAAAATAATTGTTGAAAAATTGCAAGTATTTCACTCAAAAACTACTAATATTTTCGAAAAATTGTACATGATCTTAATTTAAGATCTGTCTTTGACCAACATATTTTATTCAGGAAATCTCTTTTTTCAATATTGTAGTTATAAGACAACGCCGAACAAATTTTCAACTTTTGCAACTTTCAGAAATTCTGAGGTTTTAACGAAAATGCGTCACCCTTTTAAGCGTCCTTTATGCGATCCGAAAAGGTTTAATCAAAGTATTTGGAGCCATTTTTTGAAAGAAATTAATATGTTGAGGCTTCATGTAAAACATCAGAAAATCAAAATATACTTTTCTCACCAGAAAACTCGCAGGGCCCTGAGCCCGTTTACATGGATCGGGGAATATCAATTTTGGAATAAATCGTCTTAACGTCGCAACAGCCCCTTTGCCCCCCCCCCCCCTCAACGTCATCTTTTTTGCGTCCTGTTCTATATTCCAGAAAAAAAATTAATACAAAAATTTGGAGCCATTTCTGGGCTTCACGTAAATTATCCCAAAAAAAGCAAAATATACGATTCAAATTTGTGGGGCCTCCATTCGGCCAGATCGATGAAGGAATATCAATTTTGTAGAAAATTATCTGAACGGTTTAGGCGGTAGCGTTGGGCATAGACTGACGTTTCAGCGACCACCAAGTTTTCGGTATCAAGAACTCACAAAACGTGGATTCAAACTACATGTGACAAACAAAGTAATTTACTACATACATCGGCAAGATTTATCCACTTTTTTTTTCAATATCAGGGCCCCACAACACGAGTTTTTGTCTAAAATCACAGATTTTATCGCAGCATTACAATACATTTTCGTTACGAAACCCATACGTAGTATGGCGAGAAAGTAAAAATGCTTTTAAAAGGAATATTATGAAGTTGCTCCAGAACAGGTGAATAACGTATGGAGTAACGAGCCAGCATTTTCGTATCTAACGACATTGCTTGCCTCACCACCACTGCTCTGATCGTCGTCGACTGCAGCTTTTCTAAAGTAATTGTCAGTTTTGTTACTGAACTGGGATTAACCTACCAGAAATTACGGGATGATATTAAACTGTCGTATTAACAATTAAAAAGAAATCTGTTCCTACTTGTCTGAAAGGGTATTTCAGCTAAGGAAAAAAATGTATAATACAAGTTTCGTCAAAAGTGATTGTTAAAAACAAAATGTAATACGAAATGTTTTTTTCTTTCAAGATGTCATTTATTGTAAGTTTTCTTCATGCAATTGCTCTGAGAAACATTCTCATCGACTCTTTTCATTTGCAGGGGGGTTGAAGTTACTCACGGACAATATAGGATCCTTCGAAAACTATATCCAATGTCGAAAGATTGGCTCCGTGACACGAAATAAATTTAAGGAACCCTATCTGATGTTGCTGTATTTTTGCAAAATCCCCAAATTCACTGCAACTATCAATTTGTACCGCCCAATGTTTCAGTAACACCAAATAGAAATGTTATTTCGTTGCGACCCGGTGAATTTTTAAATTTTTATTGCTAATGGGAACATCCTATCCGAAAAATCTTTTTTAACAGTATATCCTTACACTAAAAGTAGTGAGTGCAGAAGAAATAAACATGCTCCAGGTGCTCAAATTTTACGCTACAATCGCAAGGCCGTAGGAAATTATGTGATAGATTCATGAATAGCAGCATTTTGCACTTGGCATTTTTAATATACCACGTGTCATAATAAATCAATTAATCAATTTTATCAATCAATCAATAAATCAATTTTAAAAAATGGCTATTACTTTAATTGAAATTAGGCATCTCTTCGTTTGATGTCTCCCTCAAAGTGTTTACATGCCAGAGACGCCCAAGGCGCCCTTCAACATATCATAAAATACATAGAAGTAATACTATGGTTCATACATACTCCCTAAATAATTACGTAACGCTTGGGACACCCCCTTGAAAATGCAAGAAGTGAAAATACATTTTAACACAGTAAAAACAATTCATATTTATTTTATGTTGTATATTAAAATAAATGATAATTGAAGTTGAAATTAGTTGTCCATGCTGGCTGCACCTAACAAAAAGATTGGGGCAAGTTGTTAGTGAAGGAAGGACGCACGGGCGAGAAAATGTTTGATCACAAGCTGTACACACGCCGTCGTGGATGACACATGAGACGGAGTCTACTGTGCCCATTTAAATGGATTCTCGAATATATTACAGATCAGCCTTTTCTCCATATACTTTCTTCGTAATCTTAGAGATTCAATAAAAAAAAATTGAAAAAAATGTTTCCATTTATTGTAACATTGTAACAATTTATTGTAACAAAAACTTCAATTTACTTGTTTTTAAAACAAATTAATTAGTTAATATTTTAATTTTTTTGTAAAGGAATCAAAGGAATTACTTTAGCAAATATTGAAAAATAAATGTCAAATGTTACTTAACACTTAAATAATACCCGCTACCCACATATTACGTAGCATAACGCTGCCTCATACCCACTCCCTCCTCTTTAACGTTCTGTAGTTGAAGGAGGACCCCGAGAAGAAAATTGTTGAAATATATGTTCACGAATTACGTGAGATAAAACCGAGACAAAAATGCTTTCAACTATTGAAATATGTTGATATTTAAATATACAATTTAAGATTGAGTAGTATTATAGATTTAAAACAATGAAAATATACTCACTTCCAGAACAAAAGTTAAAACAGTGTCACATTAGCATTTCCAGAGGCGGGATTTCGGATATTTTATTGGGGGGGGGGGAGGCAAAGGGTCCCCCCGAATAGGATAGTAAAAAGTTCTCCTAAACCAAGTGACATACGAGTAGTTACACTATAACTCTAACATTAAAATAAGATTTTTGAAAGTTTTCCTGGCCCCCGACCGACCACCCACACCCGAAAAGTGTTTGGTTAATTTTAATGATTTCGCCAATTTAACACCATTTTAACTGATTGAAAAAAAAAAAGAAAAATAAGAAAATAATTTATACTATCAGAAAAAAAATTACTTTCTCACTACCACACATGCAGAAGAGAGAAAGTTATGTAATGCTGCGCGAAAAAACGGCGAATTTTCGGCAGATAAACTCTTATTGCCAGTTGGTAAATTTAGAAAAAATCGCCTAACGCGAGGTGTCGCCAGAATCCATGTTTTGTGGGTCCTTGATACCAAAAAATCGATTGACGGTTAAACCTCCTTATGTGGAAAACACTTGCTTTTTCCCACATTGAAAAAACACCTGTCGATCTTGCACAAGTCGAAGCTCTGCGTTTTTGAAAAACATTAATTTTTGAGGGTACATTATACGAAGTTTCTGACACATTCTTAAAATTTTCTCAAAAATAGCTCAACATTTTTTTCTTTAAATTTCTTGTGAGAATAGAGTTAAATACACTTATAAATGTGGAATAGGTCCGATTTTCACTATTAACTCTGAATTTTCGATAATTACGTAGTTTGAATTTTCTTCGGCGTCTTCCTACAACTACAAAATTGAAGATAGATATTTTTCCTTGAATTGAAATGTTTTGTCCTTAATCAGTTCTATAAGGTCATGTCCTTTTTTTTGAAACTTTTAGTAGGTTTCGCGCAATATTTTGTGCAATATGTCCTTGCAATTTTAAAAATTAACAAAAGTAGATTTTCTCAAAAACGGCTCCAAATATTTTTTTAATACTTTTGATAGGAGTAGTGCTACATGTACTCTACTAATGACATAAACGCCATATTGCTATATTCTTTTGTTTTTACAAAAATTACAAAAAATATAATTGTTTTAACTTCTCTCGCGTCAATAATATTTTCATTAGCGGCAATTTGTTAACATTATTATATTTACGAGTAAATGTACTTTAAACGATGTCATAAAACGTTTCTCAAAAACTGAAGTTTTCTGTGAAAAGGGGTAAAAATTTCGCATTTTCAAAACGCTCAAATGCCATTTTTGAGAAAATGGCTCCAATTTTTCTTCAAACTCTTCGTACGGATAGTGCTAAATGCACAATTTAAGATTACATAAAAGTCATTTTGCTGAATTCTTGGTTGTTTTTTTTAAGTACACAAATGTAATTTTTTTTTAAAATTACTCACGTCTTTAGTATGCTTAATTTAGGTTGTGTACGTTATTGCATTTGTGAGTGGAAGTGCTTCAAATGAAGTTTTTCGAAAACTCAAAAGATTTCTGTGAGAAAGAGTTTGAAATTTCGCATTTACAGTAACGCTGAAAAGCTGTTTTCTTAAAAAACGGCTCCAAAGTTTTCAAAAAAATTCATTTGAGGACGATGTTACTCTTCTTTAATATTCTTAAAGTAATATTTCGGTTCTACCATTAGGAAACTGGAAAATTGATTTTTTTTTAAATTTTACTTTGGGCGGCGATATGTTGCAGCGGCAAGATTGTAAAGTTGGCCCAGATCAAAGAAATTAGAGAACTAACAATTAAGAGGAAGTCTGTGCCATTCTGTAGCACCAATAGTTTTGATTGCTGAGCTGTAGCTAAAAAATAAAAAGCATTTTTACCATTTCCCCGTCTTTAAATCAAATTGACTTTAAATACTTTTTGAAACTAGCATCAACGGTTTTGTGCATTTATTTTCATGTTTATTATAAATTTGTAATGATAATTGTTCTGTTGTCCAAAAAAATGATTTTTTTGTTATATTAATGGAACCGACATTATGATTCAAACAACAGATTCGTGTTTATAATAACAAAAGTGAAATTATCATAACATTGAATATAACCAAATATTCAATTGAGATAACATGTTCGCTTTTTTCTCAGTGTATACTTGGCATCTTGGCAAACAAATATTATGCATTAGTTACATTGTCATATATTATAATGGAAAAACATACAATATATAATATAATTAGTGAACGGACTTTATTATAATAAAAAATGCAAAATATGCTCATATATATGGACATATGTTTTCCAAACAGTGTAAGAAAAAATTGAAAATATATCAAATAAAAATTCATTATTGTGTTTAAAATTGCTCTCTACCATGGTGGTTGTTTCCACCATGCTCTCTACAAGCATTTTCCGACCACTGAAACGTCACTGCTCATTTCTTAATAAGGATTCGGAGTGTCTGAAAGTAGATTCTGTCTCTACTAAAGTAATTGTACAGAAGACTTCACCATATATAAGAATTTTATTCGAAATATAAAATACGTTCATATTATAGTGTTTACGAGGAGCCGGTGTACAGGTGAATAGTTGTACCATGGTGGAAATAACCACCATGAGTTGTACCATGTAGCGAGTGATGGATCCCAGTGATGAGAGTTAAGGGGCATTTCCCCCTCCCTCGTCGATAAATCGAACGCGATAAGACAATTTTCTGTAAAAGATATTCGTTAGTTTTCAAACAAGTAACGAATTTACTGTTTGAAACATGAGTAAGCACGTGGTTGAAATTACTTTTGTTCATAAAAATCCGCTCATCCTTGACTCCGAGTACGCAGTAAGCGTGGGGGGGGGGGGAGGGAGGGAGTTTGACAATTCATGGCGAGGATATGTTGGTAATTGAAGCACCGCAGCATTACATTTGGTTTGTAAGAAAGATAATTCCGTAACATATATTGCAAACGTATCTGAAATGTTCCGTTTCGACGTATAAAGATATTAAAATGTAGCGAAATATGTCGTAATAGGTAAAATATGTAAAAATTCTATCAAAATGTGTAAAATAAAAATAGTTCTAACTCATTCAGAATGTCTTGTAAACTCTAACAAATATAATTGAATATAGGTATCTAGTTCCTGAAAAACATGTAATTACATGGAAATCCGTTCCCTAAATATAATAAACCGTTTTACTCAACATCATAGACCGGGAGCGGTAGCTCAGTGCATCAACTGATGTCACTGCAGCGTCTCTAACCGGGAGGTCCTAGGTTCGAGTTCTGCCAGCGGCAGGATTTTCGACGCTTTTCTGGTGGGTCGAATTCAGTCGGTCTGGAGGAGAATTCTAACAGCCGGCTGCTCTGATCGGTAGTTTTCCGTGGTTTCTCCTATCAACACCAGGTGAATGCAGGAGCAGTACCCTACCGAACGGGCCATGGACCGCGCGCAATCTTTCCTTGCTCTTCCTTGTCCTATCCCCTCTCCTTACACACACACTAACACGCACTACACTACCACATATTCAGGAAGACCGGCAGGGAGCTTAGAGCTTGTTCCGGCTGAGGCGGTGCCCCGCTGTTGGGAGAGTCCTGGTTAGGGTGAAACCCCGCTAGCCGATGGTAGGTTTCACCATCCAGCGGGGGATCACCGCCATCTCCCGAGGAAAAAACGCATTACACTCACCGGACTGTTGACGCGCCCGGAATCACCAAGCAATCAACATCATTGGTATATTTTAACTTTTTTAAAAATTGCAAACTCGCAGTTTTTGGTCTCTAACACACTATTTTCGCGCTAGAACTGCTAGATTACGAGAAGTTAAAAGTTAGAAGAAAAGTTAGTCAGTCGGCGCATTTTTTTAATCCGTAGGCTTCGCAGCGTTGACAAATTTATTGCTTCGAAGTTCTGTTAAATAAAATAGTGTTACATGGACAACGTCCTAAAATTTTGAGTGTGCTCAGTATGCTTCCATAGATTACAATGAGTGTTATAACTCGTGATTTTAGGCATGAAACTGTTAAAATTCGAAGTAAATAACGTTTAATAGCAATATGAAAGACGATTTATTAATAGGGGATATTCACAGTAACACTTAACATTTCCCCGTTTACTAATATGGAGCTATATTTCACCAATTTATTAATGTATCATATTAGCTCAGCTTAATTATATTATTGTTCGTTAAATTTTTATTAAATTTCTTCTCAAAATACAGAAAAAGTAAATCAATTATGATATAAATTTGAAAATCTGCGAAATGAAATGTGTAAAAACCAACATGGGGGGGAGGGGTAGTTGCCCCCCCTGAATATTTGACAGAAGTAATTCTTGCAACATACATACATACATATATATGTGCCATGCGTCTGTTTTAATAGTCCATAAATCAAATAGTGAACAACAAATAGTCACGATCTCTGAATGACAAGTCGCTGTTCGGTTTTTATCTTCCATGGCGTCGCACCGATTCCAGGCATCGCTGCCATAACCTTCTTTCAGAGCCCTATCGCAGAGCCGCGATATTCGAATACCAAAAACAAAACAAAATCTCGAGATTTTTGACATTCATTGCCTAGGGCAGGGTCGCCTAGCGATCTGCTCCATGGAGGAGCCGCTGTTTGCTCCCTGCTCTTTCTAGCAGCTCCATCGGGAAACGGAACAGATTGTCGTCTTTTATAGATCGGCGGCTTATGGCACAGTGGGTCGCGTCTTGTTTTTTGGGGTATTTTCCATTGCTCGGGAAAATTTTCCACTCCTCTGGGAAAGGCTATTCCATCAGAAAAACAGTGAAATATTTTTGTAACATTTACTAATTTTACACATTTGTATTTGAAAATAAAAAAAAAACATTTTCAATGTAGCATGGAAAGAAAAATTTCTTTTTGCAGATTGCACCAGATATGTTACATTTTTATTTGCAAAAGAGTGCTCAATCACATTAAGAAATTAAATTGCTGTGACATTAGTTTATCATGCTGCTGATTGTAAAAAAGTATTTAAAGATTACCGAAAAAAATGTTTCTAAATAACTAGTAACGGGATGACCGACAGTAAAGGAAATTAAAATTAAAAAAATAAGCTAATTGCGAAATCAACTATTTTTCATCTTGCATTTCACATTGTGATGTGTAACGGTACTTCTCATTAGAGATTTACAAATTTTCAAAGAAAAAAATACCGCTCACAATTGTATGTTGATCCAAACATACCTAACATGCGAGCAGCATCCCGATGCAGTTTCGGAAAACGTTTTTGAGGGACGTTCTCATATAAAATTCTAATTGTAAATCAAATTCTTAAATCGGGTTTCAAATTCCACACGCAATACCCTCAATACATCTACACACACTCCAAAATTCGATGTCTCGTGAATGTTCGACACTGAAGCTAATTTTGAGAATGAGAAGTTCTTCTTTCCCAAAGGGACAGTTTCAAAATAAATGAAACGAGCCCCTTCTATATTGTATTATTTTACTGTTAAAACATGGGAACATCAAAATATATCCAAAACATACTTCTCAAGACACATTGTTTTTTATAGCCAACTTCCTTGCGTTCTTTTTTAGAGTACTTGTCATATTCAGCAGCATGATTAACGTATAATGTAGTTGCGAATTAAAAAGGTGATTAAGCACGTTTTTTGCAAACTTAACATTTGGCATAGTTGCCGCAATCTACGAAAAGATAAGTTTCTTCCCAAGCTCCATTGAAAATTGCTGTGGACGCTCTGGTCTGAAAAGTGCTCGCGTCGACTTCCACGTTTCCGCGACTGGAGTTATCGGGCTACTGTGACAGACGTTACGGCAAGCCGCGCAACGCTTGGGCTCCGGTGTCGCGCTCTCGTTAGCCAACACGGCTCCGAGCTCCCGATTCGCTCTGCTTAAGCAGCCCTGGCCTATAGGGTGTCGTGGGCCGCTTGACCCGCCTCGGTGGCACGTAGGCTGTCTACAAGTTATGATGTAGAATCCTGTCGCCCTGGAAATTTCAGTCGAAAGGTTCGGATAAGGTCGATAGGCGAGGAAGAGCGTGATTCCGTCCGTCATCAAATTCGAATAACAAACCTCTTGATGTATTTTTTATATTTTTTTGCGATTTATGGCATAATAATCTTTGTAATAAATAAAAATCCGGACACTAACAAAACTCCCGTACTTCCCGACTTTTCCACATCACTAAAATTTCCTGAAAGTTCCGTTTTCCAATAAGTTGCCATTCTGTAAATTCAATTGGTTTTATGTAGATCCATTTATATGGTTGTCAGGTGGTTTGGAGAATCTCTTTCCCAAATGTCCTGTATCAATTCCCAAAATTGTCAGAATAAAACGGGGGAGGGGAGTCAAATGTATATTACAGGAAATAAAATGTTTTGTTATGTAGGACTACGCCTTCCCCTCGAAATTTTTAGGGGGACTGTGCCCCCCTCCCCCGTGCGCACGCTTTTGCAGATTCGAGCGTTAGTAATTTCTGTTCCAAAGAAATACTTGATCTTCATTGCAAAAACTCACTTTTAAGTGTAGTCATCACAGTTCTTGAAAAAAATCGTAGTATTTACTTTTGAAGTTAAGTATAAGCTCAGTTTTATTTGCATAGTTTTATGCAAAGGCTAGAAAAATTAGTTCTTACTATGAGATTAAATATTTACCAGTAAAAGCTAGTACTCAAGTTTTATTTACCGAAACATAAGTATTTACTTCAAAAGGTTCTAATAAAAGCATTTACTTAAATTCACATGACCCAATCTCAAGGATGAAACTTATTCTACATAAAAAATGACTTGTTTACCTTAAAATATCAATTTTCGATTTTTAAAATTACAAAAGCATTCTGGGAAAATGACAGCATATAAAAATGAACAAGACTTAGGGCCAAGATTATCCAAAGGATGAAAGACGTTACAATTCACTTATTGAAGATGAAGACCTTGGTGATGCCCATTTTCACAATTAGAGGCAGACTAACTCATAGACTTCACAAATCATGACTGCAAATACAATATGGAGTTGGGAGATTGACCAATTTCTCTGACCAGCCCAAACAGACCCTATAGTCAGAAGCTCCGACCCACAATTCTTGATTTCTCGGGATTTAAGTTCAACGGTACTTGATGGGTATCGATACCCTTGGTACACATTAAAATCCAAAGGCAAAGGGGTGGTTTCACACTGCTTTCACAAACAAAACCACTTTGATACAAATTTATTATTATTCAGTACACATTCTGTTGCATTCAATACACATCTGAAGCTTCACCAGTGCCTGGATTCCTGGTGCAAGTTCTTACTACACAAACATAGCCACTCACACAATACTATCAGTTCAACAATACAATATGTCCCTACTTGGCCCTCCATTTTAGTGTTAAATTGTGAATTCATATATCCATTTAACAAATAGCACTGTTTCATTTGTTCTTGAGATGCAACCAGAACATAGCAAAATTGAGCAGTTATGTTAATGTAAGCAGCGCTATTAAGCAGTCCAGTGCCTTGTTATAGCTGCTCCACAAAATTCAAAACATAAATAACAATACAGACACGCTTTTGCCCCTTGAACATACTGAAATCAATAACAGTGTATCTCTTTGGTCCAAGAACAGCACCAACGATTTGTTTACACAACTGTGTATAGGATGTTTATTTTTGAGGTGTTGGCAAGTTGAAATGGCACCATACTTTGTGAGTCCTCTTTGTATCCGACTGGAAGCAGGGGACCCAGTAATCATCAGTCACTATTTGCTCGGGGAAGCCGCAACCCTCTGCTTCATAGCCTTGCAAAAGCCTGTGCAGACACGCAAGACGCAGTGCATGAGTGGCTATGCACAGGACTAAAAATCTCAGGTGGAATCAAGGCACTAAAAAATATTTGACCACATGCACGGAACACACCAAGGATTTTAGCAGATAATATGCAAGATGTGTCAAATTCTATGTGCTCCAAGTTTGTTTCAATGCTTAAAAATGTTCATACAACTCTCAACTCTCACACAAATATATATAAATACACACAAATATTAAAATAAGAACTTACCTTATAATATTTGGTGTCAGAGGCCATTTTTTCATGCTACCAACATGAATTTGAAATGCAACAACAAAATGTTCAAAGGAATGGATTGTAAGTAATTTTTTTTTCAAAAATAACCAAAAAATATTATATTATAGTATATTATATTCTGGTGTAGCAAATGGAGATTGAGGAACAATGGTTTTGCTTTCCTACCAAATGTCATATTGCGAAGTACAACAGTAGAATAGAATATTCTTTCAGTGTCCTGTAACACATGCAGTGACGCTGAATGAAAATCTGTTGGCCATTTAACATAAAAGTTACGTTACAATGCAAGAAAAATTTTAATGATTGACGATTAAATAATTGTTTTTTGGGATAAATGAAATAAAAATAATGAATGAAAAAGTTTTTCAATGTGCATACAACCCAGCAGGGGAATTGAGCAATAATTTTGCATTAAACACTTGCAAAAGGAGATGCAAATTTTTGTATGAAAAAATATTAAAATAGTAATTTCTCTTGAAGAGAAGAACACTATAGAAAAAAAAAAAGGGGGGGGGGTATTCGCACAGTTGTGGTAACCCGCACTGAGAAAGGAAGAATCCCATAAAACATTGAAAATATAAGCTTTGTGTGCTGACAATCATAGCAACATGTACATGCAAAATGTAGCCTATTAATGCAACCTGCATCTTCAAGTGACCGCTCACACAAATGCACAAGAATAGTTTCACAAATATAATTAACACATGAAGATCAAGATGCTTTTGCAAAAGGAGCATAGTTGAGGGTCATTTGCAAAATAGACATGAGCAGTAAAATAAGAAGAAAATGTGCATTGTCATCTCGGCACTAATTATTTAATAACTTTTCCTTATGATTAATTGCTTCAGTGATCCTAAACTTGTGATAAGATTTGTATGCCCACATGAATTTTAAGACTATACTTATTCACAGAAGTTACTAATTCATTTCTCCCCTTCTTTTAAGTATAAATCTGCATAAGATGATAAGAGTAACAGGAACTAACAAAACTAATTCTGCATATTAATCCTATATGATAAACTTCCTTTGAACATTACACATTAAGTTAGTTGAAAAATTTGTATAATTTCACTTAGACAAATTGGCAATTCATTATACAAACTGTTGCATGCAAAAAATTTAATTTAAAATTAGTATTTCACAGTGTGTTCTAAATTTCCTGCCAAATTCTCATAGTATTGCCACAAGATTAAACTCATCTATTTACACAATTCTTCATCTTCAGCTCAAATGAATTTTTGAAATAAAAATTGAGAAAGA
This sequence comes from Teleogryllus occipitalis, assembly GCA_011170035.1. Taxonomy (NCBI): domain Eukaryota; kingdom Metazoa; phylum Arthropoda; class Insecta; order Orthoptera; family Gryllidae; genus Teleogryllus; species Teleogryllus occipitalis. Next base: position 27,185 of record BLKR01003824.1, read on the forward strand.
AGAAAACAAATGTGTTTTCAATTTTCTACATTAAAATGTAATTTGTTTCAATATATTCATAACGACATAGCCCCTTTTGAAAGAACACTTTATTTATAGATTAAATAAACTGATTGTATTACCAAAAACAATAAAATGAATAACATGTGAAAATACCAATGCAAACCAGGCAGAACAAAAACAGGTTTAACTATGTTACGGATTTGTTAAGATGGGAGAGTAAGGTCATTTTTTTTAAATATTTCCACAAATTAATCAGTTTAAGACTAGAACCCAGATGGAAAATTCCATCATATTTTCTACACACACCAGAGACTTGCAAAGACATTTTGACCACTACAGAACATGTGCTTCTACATACCTAAGATTTGTAATGAAACATTTTGAAAATTTTTACCTACTGTTGCTGCATATAAGCCTTTCTGAGAAGAGCTTCTTTGAAAATCCTTACTCGCTAGATCTTCTTTCACACAACACAAACCATTCAATGAACTACAAAATGATTTCATGAAGTAGTTGAGCAGTGCAAGGGTTGAGGGTATTCAAATGAAGTGGGAAGCTACATTAAAATGTAGCGTTTTATAAAATGAAATAATGTTCATGATGTAGAGTAATTTTGTATTCCTACATGAAAACAATAAGATACATTTTTCAATTAATTTATTGTGAATTGCCAAAGGGAAACTGAAATAACTAGAGGAAATCACAGGCACCAGTCTTTTCTTAAATGCAAACTCAGTTTATGTTAAGGGTGCATGACCAAAATCTTTATTTTACCTCTGCTGAAAATTGTTTACCTGTCACAATATTATCTGAGGTTCTCATCTTCAAAATCTGTCCCTCACCAACAGAATTCTTCTGATTTGTGATACAATGCATCTTAAAACAGTCTTCGTAAAGTAGTGGATGACATTGCATTTTATCTACAGTTTCATTTCTTAAAAAAATCTTCTCAAGGTCAAAGCAAATAAAGAAACATGCATGATGCTCTGTCAGACAAATACACAAATTCTAAACAAAGAGAAATGGTACTGTCCTTGCAAAGAAAGTGAGCAGCATTCTTGCAAAGAATCTCATAATTTCCAAAGCTACACTTATAACATGGAACTTCAGCATTTTCACAATTTTCATTTGTATTTGTGATTTTACAATTGTTTTAAAGTTTTTATTAATGTCTGTCAAACTTGCATAAAAAAGAACAAAAATTCAGGCTCTAAAGTATTTTATGAGGTCTCAATAAATATGCCAAAAACACTGAACATACAAAGCATAGGCAACACACACTGGGAAAAGTACTGTGTAAATTACACATGACAATGCCAAAATTACCATTTTAAGCCGTACATTTTCATGGAACAAATACCACTAACTATCCCATGCACAAATAGGTATGACAGCAGTTCACCTACAACTTGCAAAGAAATTTAAAGATTTCTTCAAGTGAGTAAATGGACCTAACACGTAAGGGCACGTCCAGACATTTTTATGGGCAATTAAGTTCACATTATCAATCTCCAAAACAGAAAGTGGAGGAATGGAACTTAAACAACAAACTCCTTGAGCTATTTTTTGGACTCCTGAAGATATGCTAATGTCTGGTTGACAAGTCTACTTACAATAGCAGACACAATGCCCTACACTGTTCACTGGAAGATTGCAATACCAACCTTGTACCACATACAAAAAAGCATTCCATTTGGCACCAAAAATTATTCTGTACAAGGTAACACATTTATTCATCTCACATCTCACATCAACCAATCTCTTTCATTCACAATCTGAAGTCACATATTCACAAGTAATCACATTCACACATCATATAATACATACATATTTATGTTAATTTGAATTAACATAAATATTCATTCATGTAATTATTTTACCTTTTGGTAAAATATGAACATAATGAATAATAGTCCCTAATACACAAAAGCCCCACTACTACATGCTTAGTTTCTGTTTAAATACTCCAGAAGGTCAGCATTCTTAAGAAGCTCTTCCTTCACTATAATATCTTTCCATCCTTCATGACACAAAAGCGTTAATCTGAATCAAAATCGCTCAATATTAAAAAGTTAATAAAAACAGAAAGTTAAAATGCATGGCCAACTTTAATAATAAACCAATAAAGCTGAATTCCATGCAATGTATAATCAAAAATGTTTAAACAAGTGAAATAATGACTGATTCCACAATAAGTAGTAATTGTCAGTGTATCAAATATCATTAATTCAATACAACAGTTTAGAAACATTTAGAAGACCACATTATGTTTTGGAGAGAAAAAAAAAAGAAAAAAATAAAAGAAAAGAAGAGGAATTAATTTCATTAGACGAGGAGTTCATGAAGCTTTCAAGTACCCCGATGGTTCACATACCTTTTAAGTCTTATATCAAAGAAATTACACATTTTACTATGCTAACAAAAGCATGGAGTAACAAGAAGAGAGAGACATTTCAGAATACATAGCACAGGACAATTAAACACTAAAATAGTAGAGGCAGGCAATCAAGCACTGTAAATAACAGCAACATAATGGCAATTTGCATTTTAAGTCTTCATTTTCACATTTGAGCCTCTCCTCAGAAACTGGGAATAGCATGAGCCTAGTGCAAGCATTCGTTCTGTAAAATGATGCAGTTAAAAAAAAAATTTAAAAATATGATTTGACAGCTGCTGGGACTATATTGTCCTCCTCCACATATTGCTCTAGCAAAACTACATGTGTGTTGGCAATTATTGATGCCCACTGGTTAAAATAGTTCATTTGCCACTACTCGCATCTGCAATATTCAAAATAGGGAATGGTGTCCACATAGGTGCATGGATCATGCCAAATTTCTTACTTACCACCAGGTGAAGGTTGATCACAACAATATGTGAGGTGAATCAAGGAAGACTTACCACCCAAAACCACATGGTTATGTACAAGCCAAAGTACATTTGTGCAAGAAAAATTACATCTGTGCACAACTGAAAATAACGTAATATTAAAGTTCAGTGTTCTCTAATATATTTTAAATTGCATTGAACAAAATTTTCACGTATGTTTTAGAAACATTTGCATTTTGCTTCATATGAACTTACCACTGAGAATAAAATGGCAAGTCAACTAAAAAGCATAGAAAAATAAGTTTTCAACAGAAAACTTTGTTAGATGCAATTTAAATATTAACTTCAAAATAATAATAATAAAAATAATAATAAGCAATACTATTTTAACCAGTGGACATTCAAAACCTCTGAAGTTAAACTTGATCCAATAATGATCATGCCAAAATTAGTACAACAACTGTCAACATATGTTATGTGAAAATGAACTTCCATAAAAAAAATTAACCACATATGTACAGTAAATATGAAATGTATTCGACACGAACTTGATTGGCCGTGAAACAAAATTTTGCAAAGTCTGGACACAAATGTTACTTTGCAAATTTGCCAGTTAACTTCCTATTTTATGCATGCGACACCACAATACATCCTTGTCACACAAAACAACACAGAAAACAACTCTAGCAGTCTCTAAAATCTTAAAGGCATTGTACTTAACTTTAAGTCCACTATAACAAATAGTTTCCAAAGGAAGTATAGTAAAGTGACTTATTAGAGCCATGTCAGAATTTTGTTCGTATACCAGTATACATATAACACAACATGCTTATTGCACAGACACCTTTCTACATGGCAATTCTCCACAGTGCTCATAATTCATTTACAAGACCAGAAAGGTGTAATGCATCAAATTATATCTTTTTTCTCTAAAACAGACATTCACACATATTTTCCACTTTCGTACAAAGTCTTGGACCAGTCATACATTACTGTCACTATTTATATGAAGTTGTCTAGATGAAAATACATGTAGTGAATCAGAAAGTTGAAGTGAAGGAAAACTTAATTGCAAATTTTTTTTTTCAAAACAATCATAATGAAAATAACATTTCAAAAACATTATTTCATAATTTTGAACATATATCTACAAACAATAACATCACTATTTTATAAAATGATTTGCAAGGGTCCTCAATAGGCAAGCAATACTAGGATATCACTTTCTGAATCACAAAGTATATTGAATAAAGTTAAAAAAGTAACAGATAAGGAAGATTAACATACATAATAGAAAGTAAACATGAGATGACAATGATAAGAAATTTCAAACACACTGGGAGAAAATGTCACATTATAGCATAATGTGTGAAGAACACATTATTTTATCATTAATTAAAATATGTTCATATTTATTGCTCAATAGAGCTCTGAAGTCAATTAAGCACTATCAACATAAACGTGCAATATTCCCATTTGGTATTCAGTAAATTTACATAACATCTACAAAAAATTCACAAGGGTTGCCCATTGCAATGCGAAAGGACTGTCTACTACCAGAAAGATCTTGTGTCTGCTGGAGTGGGTGCTGTGACTGCTGGCCGGCAGTTGACGTGGTTGCCACAGATTGTTCTGAGCCACTTGAGCGGGACCTAGATCCTCCTGATCTACGGCCACTGCCCGATGGTTTGCTAGCTGCTACACCTTGGGTGGCCAGATCACTTTCACTTGCAGAACTGCCCGATTTGGCCAAGTCAGCACTAGCTTCTTTGCACACATGCTCAGAATCATTGCTACTGCCACCTAAAGCATTAGACCACAGAACGTTTTATTCGAATGAAAAACACAAAACCGATGTGAGACACTGAACACTAAAATGTTCATGTTTAGAGTTAACAAAATTGAAATAAAATATTAAGCTTCATTAATATTAATGTGGAAATTCCATTTAGTATTCAATAAATTTACATGACCTTCACCTCAAGAATCAGATTTTAACACTATAATGAAACCTACAACATCTGGAGAGGAAATGTTAAGTGGGTAGTGCTTTCTCTTTCATACAAGGTGCATTGGATTAAAACAAAAGTATTAGTTCCATTAGAAACCATGAAGGTTTTTGAGGTGATGCCAAAGGATTTTGATTATACAGTGAAACTCCTATTTTACACCACTCTACGGACTGGTAAAAAAAGTGTAAAATCAAGGAAATTATTTTCTTGCACAGATTTTGTTCCAAAACACATTGTAATTCTAAAAATAATAAATTAAAATGTAAATTGAAAAGAAATAAATAGAAACTAGTGGTACTAAATAGCACGTACCTTCATGCAAAACTTACGTGAAAAGTACTCAAATTTTCAAAAAATTGCGCATGGCCTTATTTCAAAATATATCTTAAAGGAACAGATACTTTTAAGGGAAAAAATCTCTATCTTCATAAATGTAGTTGTAGGAAGATGCTGATAAAAGTTTGAACTTCGCAATTTCCGAAAAATCAGTTTTCAATGAACGTGCAACCTCGACCAATCTCTTATACGTCCATCACACTATTCAACAACAAAATTTAATAAAAAACCATGGAGTAATTTTTTTGAAAACTTTGAAAATGTCCCAGGGGCTATATGCTAAGTACCCTCAAAAATTACAATATGGGTTTCAAATTTGAGGGGCCGCGACATCAGCCAAATCGATAGGGGAATCAATTTTGGAGAAAATCGGTTGAACGGTTAGTTACACATTACATATAAGGATGTTTTGCCAGGACTACTTATTTATGACAAATTCTGGGAAAACATAAAATCGGGGATTATAAAATCAAAGTTTCATGTATTTTCTACATTATTTAAATGAACTTAATGTTTTTTGATCTGGCATATCTTTGGTGCAAGTTCAGAAAATTTAAAATATATTAAGATAAGAACTTCAAACTAAATTGCAATTGTGGAGTTCATACTTTTTGATCTGTTGCTCCACACATGGTTTCTGTGTTTAAAGAAGAAAGAATAAGAAACCTTATCACGCTATCATCTTCAATCCACTATACACAAGGAGTTAAGTCAACAATGAAATTTCCTTCAATTTCTCTCAAAAATTAAAATATCTCATTTGCCGATGGAAAGGAAAAACCACAGAAAAGAATCTACACAAAAGCTCTAAGAAAATCTCAGGACACAATTTTTTTTTATACAGGACTGAACATTACTCACCAGAGCCACTGTGGACACTTTCTTCCCTTGTGTATCCGTACACTGACGGTTCATTTGTGTAATTAAAAGGCATTGGCGCATACCCCGCACTTGTGTGTGGGAGGTATGTGCCAGAGTAAGGCATGTGGGAACTGCCCCACGTAGGTGGCATAGTGCTTGGGGGAGGCAGTGGACCCACAGTGTCATGGTCCACTGACACACAGTCTTCATGAAGTTTCAAGTTTGACATTGCTGAAAGAAGTAAAGGCACATTTCATCAAAAGGGAGGCCTTCATGATCAAAGACTTGCTCAGAACACTTTGACAGTTTCCCTCCACAAGAGTGTTTCTTCAAATAATCATTTTCTTATTAGAACATTCAAACAATAGAGTTAACAGAAAGTAGCAATGTGCAAATTCAATGTGTTCTGAATAGTGACAATTTCTACAAAAACACACCAGTATATTAAAGAAAGAAAAAGGGAAAAATTGTGAGGATAATGTTCCACTTGAAAATGTAATGAAAAATGTAAAAAACAAAAACCTTACCAGTACAAATATCTCCAAAGACATAGTAGCATTGTTCTGAAAACGTTATTTTATTCACAGTATGCCGAATGTAGCCAGCTTTAAGCATCTGTGAAGCATATTTACGAGCTTCCCGGCGATCCACAAAACCATCAACATGGTTATGCAACCAATCAACTACATCACAGCCTGAAAACGTACAATTTCATTTAAAATGGGTTGCTTTCTTAAATAAGTTAAACAAATACAGTGAAATCTTATTAGCATGTTCCCTGTTACTGTATTTTCCCATTTGACACATTCATATTCTTAAACTCCGGTTCCAATGCCCTTTAATTACTTGTTTATACATTTAACACTCCCACTTAGCACATTCAAAGTTTGTTGGAAATGTGTTTCACAAGTGCAGTGTCCAGAAAGCTTTTGGGAATTATGCATATTGCCTTATTACAAACAGAACTTTTACTGTGAATCTGGGTCCATCTTCCCCCTGTGTTCTGTCGTATTATGTTGAATTTGATACTCAGGATGCTACTCGTTGTTTGTTTGCGTTTTCCTATCAAGAGCATTGTTTTTAGCGACTGAGTTTTATTTGCATGTAATTTAGTTTTTCTGCGATAAGTCATTTCCAGCTAAATAACAAGTACAGTATATTTAGTTATCTATAAATTCTATTCTCTTCCTTTTTATAGTGAAATATAGGAAACACCAAATATAAATTGTGCAGTTTTGGATCAACTATACAAGTTAACAGGTGCAAAATTTTCAATCCCTTGAAAAATGTTCTAAAGAGATTCCACTGAATACACCTTTTTATTCAACACAACATAATTAAGTGAATGCAGGTTCAAAAATCAATTACAGATGAACTGGAAACCCAAAGGCTCAAATGGCATGATCATAGGAAAAGGCTTCATTGTGGAAGATGGCTTGGAAAGGTTTGGGAGTCATTTCCACTAGTCAGAGGAAAAAGAGGTAGACCCAGAGAGGAATGGCCAAATCCGATTTAAGACTGCAAAGAAGAGGTCTAGAAGAGAACGACTGAAATGATAAGTGGGGGTATGGAGATTGGGATGCGAGAGATGCCTGCAAAAGCTGTAAAATACTCACAAGATGATGATAAAAAAATATAAACCAAAGTCTTATTTATTCATGTAACAAGATATAATAAGACTAATAGAGAAACAAGTAATACTAACAAAGATACATATTAACAGGAAGAGGATTCATCAGGAGTTTTTAGTGAATCAATTGGCTGAAAGCCACCAAACATTGCTAGTAATACCAATCAGTGGGGTTTTCTTTTGGCGTGCAACTCCCAAGGAAATTTTAAAAAATCTTTTGAATTTATTGAGATTTTTTCATTTATTCATCTTTTGTGCAATCGGCATCACAGATTGACATCAGTGCGTCCATATAACGCAGGCAGTGTGTGAGCGCAGCTCAGGCTGTTGGCAAATGTCTCCAATGTCTTCAGGTGAGATTGGGAGGCAGCAACACATGCGCGTGATGTCCTCCCACTCAAGGAGAAAGCATGCCAAGGTTTTGGATCTCCATTTAACAGCCTGCTGGAGAGCAAGTGTGTGTGATGTGATATTCTTGCATTGCAGCCTTTGGCGATACTCATGAAATTACTACTGTTATTTTTTGATAAGAATAGTGAAAAAGTAGAACAATAGTTTTAAATACTAATTGCTTTCCTTCCCTTTCAAATGAAGAGACAAGTAATTGAGTAACGGGCGATCGTGTCCTAAACTGAAAATATTTCAGAATTTAAAATGACAACCTAAGAATGGGAAAACCATCGAGCATGTCTTTTTAAATAGTTCGAAATGTTACAATCTTCACACTAGAAAATACATCTTCATTGTTGTTATTATTTTGTGACTCAGCGGATTCGGTGGTATAACGGTCAGCGTACCGGACTATTGTACCCGAGTTTCCGAGTTCAAACGCGATCGAAGCCATGGATTTTTAACGGCGAAAAAATCCTGCGTACACCTTCCTTCAGAGAGGAAGTAAAGCCGGCTGTCCCATGTAGTAGATTTACGGCATGTAAAAGCCTAAAAGAAGCCTCTGAGCAAAATTGAGATCCGCCTGTTACGTCGCCCAAGATAATACCTCCTTTCTCTGCTAGGTGGTGAAAGGAGCATAGCGAAATTTGTGTGGTTAGACGGAAGAGCGGGCCTGATGGCCCGAGTCTCGCCACGTAAAATAAGGCATTAACTAAAACTATCTTTCCCTCGTTCTTCCAACATTGTAATTTAAAATAAATAAGGATTTTGTTTACATTCAATGTTCAATTTTACTCTAAATAAGAACGCGAAAAGAGTAGTGTGGGGGGTAACACTTTCCTTCTCTGCCAACACTCTAGGTCCAGAGCGAGGAAACACCACCGACACCAATTATAGTAATCTCCCTTTATACGTTTTGCATTTACATATTTTCCACATTTATGTGCTGATGTTTATAAGTCCCAGCTAATTTTCTATACTTCCCATGTTAAATTATTTCAGACATACATTTGATGTTTATTCATTTTTCATGCTTATACATCCATATTGGATGTCCTGACTATACACTAACTAGGGAATCTTAACTAGGGAATCTGTGTTACTGTGTAATTTCATTACTACCATAATTAAAACACGAGCACCTGGAATATCATTAGATCAAACACCATTATTTGTATGGGCTGTTGGAATTGCAGCCCTTCTATTATTACTACCTTTACCAGTATTAGCTGGTTCTATTACAATATTATTAACAGATCGAAACTTAAATACATCATTCTTTGATCCTGCAGGAGGAGGTGACCCTATTCTAAACATCTATTCTTATTTTTTGGGTACTCAGAAGTTTATATTTTAATCGATTTGATATAATATCTCATATTATCAGTCAAGAAAGAGGAAAAAAGGAAGCATTTTGGTACCCTAGGAATAATTCATGCCGTACTAGCTATTGGATCATTAGGTTTTCTTGTATGAGCTCATCATATATTTACCGTTTGTATAGATGTAGATACTCGAGCACACATGTATTTAAGAAATAAGGAACTTACAGAAAACTATTTCAAAAAAGGAATGCTAAATTGTATCAAATTGAATGTTTTAAGCAGTAATATACATAAATATAGATATTTCTCATAACACATATGTAATAAGGAATTTATAAAAAATAGTCATTTGAGAACAGGAGTCAAATAGCAATGGAATAAATGTTCCAAATATAATTTCCCTCCCTCTACAATTATTAAATACGTGATTGCAATACATCAATGCAAAAAAAGTAATCAAACAAATTACAGTTTTAAAACTAGCAGATGATACAAAGAATGTCCATTGGCAACTGAGTTACATAATTTTGCCACCATGAATGAACACGTAGTCAAGTTAACTAATAATTGCAGTCTGTTATAAGCTGAAGTACGGTATTTGTAATGAGGTTAGTAACACGTTGGCGATGTTTCGCAACATTACTTGGTACAATTCACACTACACAATTTTTACAAAATGAACTTGTACCTCGATACCACAACGTCTAACGTACAATAATAACATACTTCATCCAGGTTTATCAATGTACCGTGGATTAAGGCTCGCATGGTAATTCAACAACCAGAATTACAGTTAAAGGACTTTTACGGACGTGACCGGCATAATTTTCATTATACTATTTTGATTTGCTGATCAAAGAAAATACAATATTAAAGTGAATTCTAGGCCAGTCTCTCTACTGTATTTAACCTGCCGCACCCAGCCAGCTCCTCGCCAAGCTGCTTACCATTAATTACACACAAGTTTGAAGAGCCATTAAATTAATTTTAACAAAATCAGCTATTAAATTGTTCTACATGGTGACATATTTGTTTTTGTCATAACCACTTGTAGTCATGCCAGCTGAAGCTTAAAGGGCTTCCCCACCATTAATTACTCAGAAGTTTGAAGAGCAGTTAAATTAATTTTTGTGCGATTATTCAGCAGTTATATTATTCTACAGGGTGGCATAATTGTTTTTATGCCAACCGACTGTGGTGGTACCAGCTTAATTTTAAGCCGCACCATTAATTATACAAAAATTTGAAGAGAATTTATTAAATTAATGTTTGCATAATTAATTAGCAATTAAATAGTTCTAAATAGTTATATATTTGTTTTTGTGGTAACTGATTACAGCAGTGCCAGCTTAAGAAAGGTTGACATGCAACCTCTTAGTTTCTAATGAAACCAGAGACACCTCTCACATCACCAGTGTGCATAGTCTTCTTTTGATTTTTTGGCACATTGGAAATTAGTAATATAGATCCTCGTTATTTCTGCCAACCTAGGGTAAACTTTACCAATATTGTACAATTTTCACCTAATTTGTACTCCTTGTTATGGTATGTCAGTGTCTTGAACTCTGCATTCTGTACTTTAATTCAAGACTCACCTCATCGATTCACTAGTATTGAGTGTCAGATCCTCTGTTTTCTCTGACAAACCCTTTTGGCACACGGTACGTGAAAACTTGTCAAACTAAACTGCCATCAAGTAAATTTTGTGATAACGGTTATGGCATTGTATGAAATCGTCTCAAGCAGGACTCTAGATAATGAATTGTTACAGTTTAAGAGTATGGCACTGTACTTGCACTTAGTTGTGTGCACTCAACTCTGCCTGCAAAATAGCAACATTCCTCTGAAAGTAGTAGGTATTCATCAAGATCAAATATTTGTATGTCTCTTCTTGAGCCATTACTTTGATGGTGCCTTGATCTTTATGTACTTAGCATCCACAATGTTCAACCCCTTATCCTCTACTATACTGTTAATTCTACACTTGTTGAAGTTGAATTTTATGTACATATCCTTGCAGAATTTTCCATCATAATCGAGGAGGATATGAAGAGATTTTTCTTTTCAACATACAATTGCTCATCTATATAAAACTGGTGACTTTCTTGGGCTCCTCCTGTTCCAGTTTAAATCTTCTGCCATTACAGTGACCTGGGATCAGTCTTTTTGGAATTCAAGTTTTCTTCCCGGTTTTCCAGGTTTAAAAATATAAATTTCCCAGATTCTGTTTCATACATTTCAACATATATTTTTGTTTGTTACCAAACCATACTATATTATTCGCGCATTTTCTCTCACAACTGAGTTTGAAGGGTAAAATTTTGTACAAAAAAAAACAAACAAAAAAACAAACACTTTTTTTAGTTTACTTTTCTAGAAAATGTGTTACTAATAAATATTCAAACTCTAATTGAAATGTTTAAGAAAATTGGGGGAGGGGTTGATGTCAACACAGGTTTTGATGTATCCTTAATCTGTATATCTTTTTTAAAAAAAGTGTCCTACCATGAACAATATTAGTTTTTAACACAAAAGTAGGAATATTTTTCCAAGTGGATATTCTGCTATCAATCTGACTAAACATGAGACTAATTTTGACTATGAATTTTGAGGATAACTGTAGATTCTCTGATGTCCATATTCCATTTTCAATGTTTCTAAAAAATGCTAATTTTCTTTTGATTTATTACTCAGCAATAAGGAAAAGTATGCATCATCACATTGTAAGATTCCCATTTTCTCGGAACTTTTTAATTTTTGGAATTAAAATCTTCAAATTTTGCTCAAAACATCCTGGGCATCTGAATTTTCAAAATTTTGCTCATAAAATAAATTTGCAATACCACAATTTTTAACATGTTCATTAATAGTATTTAGGGTCTTTATAGTTTTTGCATCAATTCAAATTAAGTTACAAGAGTTCCAGATGTTTTCATATGTGTGATTTTATTTTTACACTTTAACCAGTTTATGTGAATAGAGAACATTTAATATCAAATTTTATCTCCATTTTCTTTAAGTTTAAGTATTAAAATGTTTAAATGTTTTCAAACTTCCCTGAACCTTGAGCTGGATATTAATTTAGGGGTGTATCTATTGATTTAATGAATTCATACTTGCATGTGTTTATCATGATCTCTTATAAAGACAATGATGACTCTTCTGAAAACTGCTTAAATACCTTTCCTCAAGAACCACAGTGAAATTGATAGGTCTTAGAATATTTGAGAAATTATTGAAGTGTGTGTGTGTGTGTGTGTGTGTGTGCGCGCGCGCTGTACTTCAGGGGGTTTGATGAAGATTTCCCACAGTTGGTTGATGTATCAGCAGTATACCATTTACAATAACAACAACCACAATAATAATAATAATAATAATAATAATAATAATAATAATAATAATCATCATCATCATCATCATGAACTGACCAGAAATTAGGTTTGACAACCTATTCCTATTGGTTTATTACAGTATACTGGTAGATTATAAGTCTTCCAAGTGTTCCTTCTGTTGCCATCTCGAGTGGTCTGCCTCTTATCTCTGATCCCTCTTGGTTTGTAGTTCCAGATTAATTTTGGTAATCTGACATCTTTTATTCTCTGTAAATGATCTTTCTATCTCCTTTGAGACTGTTCTAGCTCTTCTACTAAACCTTTGGTTTTCAATTTCTATCATATGTCTTTATTTTTCAGTCTGTCTCTTCTTGTGATTCCCATGAGGTGTCTTAGAAATCTCATATGTGCTGCCTGTAGTTTTTGTTTGTCTCTCTTTCCTTACCCATGTTTCAGAGCTATACACGAGTTTAAGTTTAGCAGCTATATTGTGGAGTTTCAGTTTTGTTTCCAGGTCCATGACTCTGCCAAACTGTCTCTTAATTGTTCCACATATTCTATTGTAGTTATTAAGTTTGTTTTCTTTGTCTTCCTGAGTTTGGTTGTATAAATGATTATGATATTTATTATGAATTATGATATTTCCGAGGAATGAAAATTTATTTCCTTGTTCCACTTCCTTTCCATTTTTTACCACGTTGGCTCTCCTTTGTTCCTTGCCTTGTATTGCCATAACTTTTGTTTTTGAACTGTTGTCTTCACAGAATATTCTTGGGCCACTTTTGTCAATTCAAAAACTGCTCTTAGTAAATTATCTTCAGAATCCATTACAATAGTTTGATCAGCATTCAAGATTGTATCTGTCTTCTAGTCTTTTGTGATCTGTATTCCTTGTCTAACTTTCCTTCTCCAGTTTCTCACTAAGTGGTTATATGTTGAAGAGGTTGGGTGACACATCCTTGCCTCAAGCCACTGTTGGTTGTTATTGCTGCCGACTTTCTTCCTTCTCTTAACAGTATTTTAACTCTTGAGTTCTTGTATAGACCTTGTAATAATAACTTAATAATAATAATAATAATAATAATAATAATAATAATAATAATAATAATAAATAAAAAACATACACAACCCTCACTAAATTTAACGATCAGACTAAGATTCGGACTCCACTAAAAGGATATGATTATCCAGACCAAGTCAAATTGAATTATCAACACTAAACAACAACAAACCCAAGGGTTCAGAAGTTATCTCACCTATGAATGCACTGGGAATTGTAATCTTCAGCCACATTCTATCACGGATTTCCAAACCAGAATCAGGTCTAGCCATAGCTCGCACAATGGTTCGCATATCAGTATTGACTGATAAATGTAAGTCTTCAAATGGCCCTATGAACAAACAAGCATCACATGATCAGAAATATTAATTTAATGCAGCAAAAACATAAATATTGAATCAAAATATAAATACAGAGAGAATACAAATTTAAATGCATCTAAATAATTACTTTCTGTGTCAGGAACACTGGAGGTGATTGAAGAACTTGTGGAAGTTAAAGTTGTTACAGATGGAGGTCTAACTGGAAAGGATTCACCTGAAATACAAAATTAAAAAAATATAGAAATCAAAAACAAAACATAGTTTTGATGATCAGCCTGAGTTAGTTTCATAAAGTGGGAGAAAGAGCAAAAATGCAGTGTTAGCTGAAATTTTTTATAAATTTATTTGATAATTTTTCCTTTCTCAAAATAACAAGAAACACTACACAAATTTTTTGCTGCAACAAGTGACTCACTTTATGAATTTAGGTAATATCAACTAACAGTAGTGGTTACATGCAGAATAAAAAGCAATAATGATAAGAAATAAAGTAATAAAGCATAATAATTTACATTTCATTCTGTACTTAATTAAAAAAATATTTTCAATAATAATATAATAAGAATAGCAATTTGTAGTACCTATTGGAGTACCTTGAATAGCTGCAGTGTGTGCAACCCATGCTCCAGGATCAATAGGTCTCACAGGTTCAGTGCGTGGAATAGTGAAATAACCTTTTGGATTTGGATCCCAGCATTTGGCAACCACCAATTTGATAGGCCTAACAATAAAACAAAAATGTGGAACTATTAATATGATAAATTACCTTTTTAAAAGAAGTGGGTAACAAACTAGATAAAACAGAACATACAAAGACATTACAAAGATTGCTACTCATGAACAAACAACAGTATCTGTAAAATAAATAAAGTATTAAATAAATTCAATTCTTAAGAGATTGTACATTCATCAATTATCAAAGACTACATGCTTAAAAACAAGAGCTACCTTGGACAAAATCACAATACAATAAGGATTAAAATACTTTTACATGTGCTGAGAAATCTTAATATAATTTCTTCCCATCTTAACATAATGCTTATCGTTAACACAAATATACAATGAACAACACTCATCAAGCAAGAATTCTTGAAGATGCTGGCATGTCAACTTGCCAAACCTCACATGAACATCACTCTTGAACATGCACCTAACTACAGAACTTCATGTAACCACTTCAATAATATTGAAGAAATCTATGGCCAGCCCTGAATATAATACACAAGTAAATAGGCAAATGATGCCCAATATGTTAAAAAATTGTGATATATGTTGCTGGCCAATGTGCCATGAATATCAGCCAAACATTTGTAAGGAGTGTCTATGAATCTATTTTTGCAATGTTTGTATTTTATTGTTAAATACGTGTATCAGAAAATGATAATACGAAATAATTAATTAAATTTTAAAAATTTATTGGTAAAAATTAGGTTTTATTTATGATTATTTATCAGTAATCTGTCTCAGAGTTAATTATAATTTAGTTGAGTAACAAATATATTAAACATGAATTATTTTATCTAACTGATTTTGAAAATCCTATAAAATGTAATAAAACAGAAATAGTTTAAAATTCATTACAAATTTTCATATTGAAAAGAAAAAAGACGTGGGGTCAAAATGGTACCATGATGCTGGTTATATAACAAAAACTCACCACGCCAGTTGAGGGTTAAGAAATAAGTGATTTTACTTCCCATTCAGGATTGAAAACTGCTGGTGTAGTGAGCATACACAAATTATTTTTTAATTGTTTTCTGCAATTGTTTTGTATTGTTCCTTACTGCATTACTTTGACTAAATTTTATGAGTGAATTTCATTTTAGTTTACATCACAACCTTGAATTTTTTTTTAGTAGGGTAAGGCTTTAGACATGTCTCCAAAGAAAATTCGAGAAATACAAACACTATTACTTCCCTCCACACATTGACAGAGAAATATAGCAACTTTGAAAGGTATTTCAAGAACTGTCATTGACAGAATAAAAGTAAAAATTGATCAGATAAAAGCTGTGGAAGCAGGTCATATGGGAAAACATGGTTACTTTTACTAAATTCTGAGTGAATTTCATTTTAGCTTACAATGTAATGTCACAACATCAAAGTTTTAATTTTTTAGTAAGGTAAGGCTTCAGACACATCTACAGAGAAATTTAGAGATTTACTTAACTCTATACATTCACACAGAGATATAGCAACTATTGCAAGTGTTTAAAAAAACAGTCGTTAACATAATACAAATAAAAATATATCAGAACAAACCCCTGAAAGCAGGTATTGTGGGTAAATGTGACAGTCTTTGTACCGATTGTAGAATCAGGAATATCTGCCTCAAAAATCGTTAAAAATTTTTTTTGCCCATCAGACTACGATGATAAACACTGAGGAAGTAATAGTTTCCAAAAGAACAACTGGAGACGGTTAGCCAAAGAGAATGTGATTGGTTTGGTCGTCGTCCTATCAAAAAATTATGCTTGTGAACAATAATAATAATAAAAATAAAAATAATAATAATAATAATAATAATAATAATAATAATAATAAGCGACTGTAATGTGACTGTTGCAGACTGAAGTTGAGTAATACAACCTTTTTATATTTTTAAAAGCCCTAGTGCATTTTATCAACAATGATTTTTTTGTAATATTTTACAGGCATGCTTCTCTGGCGTATCAACGTTTCAGTTTTGGGTCGACAAGAGTTCATTTGTCTGATGATGTGCGGGGGTATAGTTCCACCCAGACTGCCTAGTGGAGGGGGTTAAACACCCGCTACCTTACTAATGAAGGTCTGGCATAAGCCAGGAGTAACACATTTGCTCCAGAAGTAACTACTCTCAGTGTAACCCCGGAGTAAGCGAAGCGTAATTTTCTACTAATAATTGCAGAGTAACTGAAGATTAACTACTCGGCCTTTGCTCCGCAGGCAATGGTAGGCAACATCTAAAAACCCTGTGTCAACTTCTCAAGTCGGATTTTCAATCAATAGTTACGTTTATATATCAGGGTATCGTTAGAGTCTATTAATAAATTAAATCATTAATAAATCATCACAAAGGTGTCTTTGCATCAAGTTTCGGCGTCCAGCATCTGCCCTTTGGTGTAAACAAGGAGGTTAGAATAACGAATACATGGAGAGAACATTCTTCACTACCGGAAAAGAAAGCAAGCCCCTTGCCATATATGTTAGGCGGTATGCCAATTTGACCATCTGCCTGAAATCTATCTTTCCAATCTTATTTTATATTTATTCATATATTGATATTTCGCTAAGAAACGTGTTGCAAATATACTTTGTTTGAATAAATAGAATATCAGCCCTCCCAAGATGTAGCAGGGCAAATTTAAAAAAGAAAAAAAAAAAAAAAAAAAAAAAAAAAGGAAAAAAAAAAATTGCTTTATTTGTTGTATGAAACTTAACTGAATTTTCCTCATGAGCTTGAAGCCAAGTATTGTTAAAATAGAATTGTACCTTTAATTAAATGTCATTGAGAAATTACAACAGCTTCAAAAAAGAAGAAATATGAAAAGATACTTTCAATGTATCTAATGGAATAAAGGGAAATTGTGAGTGCATTAGTCAACTCTCATTTGACAACATATTCTAAATAATTTTTACTTGCAAGTAAGCAGGTGAAACGAACAAGTCACATAAAATTGATAACATTAAAGGACTTGCTGTTTGTGTTCCACATTTGAAATGAATAATAATTTAGGAACGAGTTTCTTATCCCTTGAAAAATTCAGTAAAGAAATGGAAATGAAATGCTTAAGTGATCTAATTATAAGATTTAATTCCAATTTTTTTAACAGAAGCGTTAATGATGTTTTTTTTAATGGATCTGAGAAGAAGAAATTCGCAGACAAGAATAAAATGAAAACTGGTCTACGGTTCTAGTGATGCAGTACACACCAAAATTAAAAACGTGACCGAGGCCAAACACAATAGTGCAAATTAATCATTGCAGTGTTATTTAGGGAATATGCTTAAAGGAAATCTTCAATAAAAATCTTTTAAACCTTGCATCAAGCAATATAAGACTTCAAGCTCCCCTACCATTTTATTTATTGTAAAAAATTATGTTTCAGACATGGCACTGAGAGCGACTTCATAAAAGTTGAGTTCCATGAAGGATCGATGTCGACTGAAAACAAAATTAGTTGAGGAAAAATAAGAGAAAGTGCAAGCTAATGCAGCTTGGTTTTCCATGTGACTGGGATCAAGATACTTTAAAATCATCTATCTAAAAACTGGTTTTCATACAAAATTTTTAAATTAAAAAAACCCATACATATTTTTGGAATATTATTGTGAAACTGTTGCAGTAACCTGCCACATAGAATTAAAGAAAAAAACCTGCTCAAGTGTAACTCTGTTGAAAGCCACATTGATCTGTACATATTTTTTAAAATTAATGATATTTTTCTAATACCAATTCAATATTTTTTTTACAAACCAATGAAGATATTTAACTTATATAAACATTTCTTACAAGTCTGAAGAACATGCAATTCAAAGATGGGACACATTTGAAATGTTTTCTATTAGATAAAAATAATACAAAATCTTTTTATGAATGAACTATTCCTTTTATTTCAGTTTTCAAACTTTTGACTTAACTATTAGGTACCTACAATGCAAAATCACTTCATGAAACTGTTACTTTTGTTATCCCTACATGCAGCAGCGGATTTACCATTTTTGAGGCTCCAAGCTAAAATATTTTTGAGTTCTCCCTTTTTAAAGTGAACAATAAAATGTTTGAAATTCGACATCTTTACCCTTTTTATTAAAAATTAATTAAACAAATAAAACATGCTTCAAATACTAATTTGATTCAAATATTTACTTTAAAAATTGATAACAATTGTCTATAATATAATATCTATATTAAAATTGCTGCAATATAATATCAATACTGTAACTGACAAAACTTAATAAATGCTGTTTATGCAATATTTTTCTCATAAAATCAGAAATAGTATTCTTGAAAGATAAACCTCAAAGCTTATAATTTTCAATGAAAATTTTTGTGAGAAAATTGAGTTTATCTTGTTCCATAGTAGCTCGACACTTGTTCTTAGCTCTTTTGAGTTTACTAAATAAAGGACACACTTACACGGACTGAATTGTCTGTCCCATTTTATTATTTTAAAATGTTTGCACTTAAATAAGCCAAATGTTGGGTACATGCAAAGTTACCATTTGAGTCAGCTGCTGTGACAGATTTTGGCATGACAGATTTTGTCATCCACTTGACAAGTTCGAACCGAAATAAATGATAATGAATATGCTGGTCTTAGAATAGATTGGTTTTCAACTCAAATAGCGTATTTATCAAATTGATTTAATTTTTATTACATTCTGCAACTAATTATAAAATTGTTTATTTTCATAATTTTTTTTAGCAAATTTCCAATTTTGTTTAATACATTTTTGAGGCCTCTTGGGTCCTGAGGCCCTATGCTGTAGCTTATTTAGCTTAATGCTAATTCAACCACTGCCTCTATGGTAAAAACTCGGGTTTATGCCATAAGATTCTTAGAACACCAGTGCTGCAAGAGGAATACTGTTAAAATGTAGTATGTTAATTATGACTAAATATGTCGCTCTAAAAATTTAATGAAAATATAGTCGTTTCATTACTTTCCAGGTATGAGTTTTCACCCATTGACTGGAACAGAATCGGATTTATACAAAATTAGGGCCTACATGTAAAGATAGGTAAAATGCACTCATAAAAAAATCTCATGTTTGAGAAAAATGTTCCAATTTTGATTATTCTGTTTGTTTTGAAGAAAAACATTAATATAATATGTTAATATAAAACATTTATTCCCAAGACTAAAAATAAATAACCCAAAACAGTTTCACATTGGCGGCAAAGCCGTAAGCAAGTACAAAGCTTGCGAGTCGGATTAATCAAGATGTTTTGGTCAAAAAAACCATCATGGCCCGACCACAGTGCTCCCGTCAAAAGGCTTCACTTTCTGAGGACAATGTCATCTCCATATATTCTAACCTCCTTGCCTGTGAATTGCCATGCACTTGCGCTATTTCACACTTACTCCGAGCTTAAACTAGGGGTTGACTGAGAACAGCGGTTGTCATGGTATCTACACTGCCCTTACTCCCAGCTTACGCTACACTTCCGTTACTCCATGTTCATTAGTCAAGATTTTGGCTACGCCAGAAGTAAATTTTACTCAGTGTTTATTAGTGAGGCGGCCGGTTGGTGTCACAGTGTGGCCTGTGATCTCAGGGTGTCAATAAATTGTAGAACAGACCATGAAGACCAGTACACGCGAGCACTCTAGTACCAAACACTGCTACTGTCACAGCTCGAAGAAAGGTTCTCCAGTGATTAAGAAGACTTCTTTATGCACTATTCAGCACTCCGACACAAAACCACAAGTATTACTGCATTCCTGGTAGAAAAAGATTACCATTTTGCCTTGGCAGAGAAACACACAATGAACCCTATAAAGAACATGTAGAAACTCATCAAATACCCAATCGCCATGGAAGTGATCACCACCAAGAGCCAGTTAATTGAAAGAACGTTTCTCAAGAAAGAATGGCATCACAACATCGCAACAATTGAATTGCATCAAAATGCCCATATGGAGAGCATGCCGTGACGCATTGAAGCTATAAATGCATCAAAGGATAGCGTCACTAAAGAGGCCTACTAGAATTAAATTTTAGCTAAAAATAGTTTTACCTAAATATTTTATTGTATTTATGATTTCAATAATACACTCTTCTGAATAAAAAATTCCCAGGAGACCAGAAACTAATAATTTGTTTGAAAAATTCAGTTAAAATATAAAACCCCAAAATCTGAGTCATATCTCTAATAATTTGGCCACCTACTGTAGATTCAAATTCCACTGACATGGTATATTCACAGTTGGAAAACATTTTCCACAACTTTTCGGTTTCCCAGAAAAAATCCACATGAATTTGCCTACAATGAAATTTAAAGAAATTTAAAACTCTTTTGTCCCCTTACAATTTTATAAAAAACAACCACTTGGATTATTAAAATATTTCTACTCACATAAAATGTTCTAAAATCATTACAGAATACAATACATTAATTTTATATAAGAGGGTTGGGGCAGAAGTCATGGCAACTATTTTTTTTCTAAAAGAAATGTACTAATGTGTGTTCACAACAATATATGGCTCTCTGAGTGTCACTATTAGCACAGAAAGCTATGTGAAATCAGATGTCTGACTGCCTTGCAAGACTAATGTAATCTGTTTCAAGCAGTGCTCATACACTAAGATACTCGTTCTCCACGGGAGAAATGCCTAAGAACGTAATAAGGAATTGGCAGAAACTCTCGGGAATAATGGTCTTCCATACTGGACAGTTGCGAGATGAATAGGAGAATTTCCACAAGGACTTGTACCAACCAGTGATTAGCAACTCACGTAACGACTTGTCAATGTGCAGACAGATGTGACACATGTGGAAATAGAGCAACTGCCTAATCAGGCCATTAGAACATGAATGTAATGCTTTTGGAAAATTGTTAACTCATATATGTTAAAATGCTTTGAAACTTGAAACCCGTACAGTAATTTCAAATACATTAAGAAATATGAGACACCCAATTTTTAGTGTATCATTGTGAGTCCATGCACGTAGTTCATATCTTGTCCTTTCACGTGTATATTTCACATTTTCCATCCATGCTCAGATTCTCACCCCAAAAAAAGTTGCCTCAACCATCGTATTTAACTTGCATCAATATATATATTGATTGATTGATTTTTTCGTGTTTCCGGGCGTGTCAACTGCTTTGGTCATTAGTCCCGTTAGTGTAGTGCATGTTATTTTCTCGGGAGATGGCGGTGATCTTCCCCCGCTGGATGGCGAGATCCGGCGCCGACCTATCGTCGGCTAGTGAGGTTTCCCCCTAACCAGGACTCTCCCACCAGCGGGGCACTGCCCCAGCCGGGACAAGCTCCCGACCAGTCTCCCGGAATATGTGGGTGTATAGTGCATGTTAGTGTACGTGTGTGTGTGTGTAAGGGGAGAGGATAGGACAAGGAAGAGGAAGGAAAGATCGCGTGCGGTCCGTGGCCCGTTTGGTAGGGTACTGCTCCGGCATTCGCCTGGTGATGGTCGGAGAAACCACGGAAAACTACCGATCAGAGCAGCCGGCCGCTAGAATTCTCCTCCAGACAGCGACTCAATTCGACCTAGCTGAAAAGCTAGTGTCGAAAATCCTGCCAGCGTCAGGACTCGAACCTAGGACCTCCCGGTCAGAGGCGCTGCAGTGACATCAGTTGATGCACTGAGCTACCGCTCCCGGTATCAATATATATAGAAGATAGGTTATTAATACATTAATCAAGGGAAGAGGGCTGATGGTCACCTTGGTTTCTGGGAACATTGTCCTAATGAAAACATCTAGGTTTGCCATTCACTACATTTAAAAGTGGTATAATATATTTTTTAAACAATGTTCCCAAGCCTTATTAGGCATTAAACATGGAGTAATTCTCTTTAAATGTATTCAGTCATTAGTCACAAGAAGTAATTCTCCTTGAACATAGTTGTTTTCTGTTTCGCCAATGCCTTTTATCCTTATCGGCCAAGCGCTTGGTGCAGTAAGCATCCAGGTACACTCTGTGACTTCACAGAGCTTGCGTAAGTAGTTCAACTACTGACACCAGCCAGAGGATATTATCTACACTAATACATGCGTAAAGTATTCAACACTAAAAATAATTATAAATTTGATAAATTTCTATTTTTCTCATATATATAAAAAATGATCATAACTATTCACCTAACCATCACCCTCTCAAACAAAACAGGAGTCTCTTACCCCAAGTAATACACCTCTTATAATAGAACTTGGGTTAATGGAGTACCTCTATTTTAATATTGTACCACAATATCACAAATTATAATTTTAAAATATATATAATAATTACAATTCAATTATCGTAATAAAGGAATTCCCTTCGAAAACTAACTCAGGTTGTTTATTTATCATTTTGCTTATACTAATTGTTAGAATGAGTTTTTTTTTTTTTAAATCTAAGTTTCATCTGCGCCAGTCTGCCTGTCTCTGCGCCAGTTTGTTTAGAAATGCTACAAGGAGGTTGGGCAGAGGTGCGGAAACTGAATGTCCCCACGTTCACATGATCTAACACCTCTTGCGTTTCTTTTTAAGGGTTCATCAAGGATACTGTTTGTTCCACCCTTACCAGGTTTTCTACCAGAGCTGAGAGTTAGAATTTGTCTCACAAAGCCTGGCAAGTTGCAGCAGGTTTGGCAAGAAATAGACATCAGTTGGTATATGTGCCTCATGACCAATGGAAACCACACTGAATCTCTTTAAGAAAAATTTGAATCTGTTAAGTAAAACTTCCTATATATTAACACCAAAACAAAGTCTGCAAGGTAAATGAATAAACCAATATGAGCCTTCAAACTTGTAAAGTCCTTATTGAAACACCCTACATATTGTTGCAATAAAAAAGATAATATAAGTGTCTTGTATTTACAATTGTACAATTTACTGTATTTTGAGTATTTCAAGTATTTAAAACATGTATGTATTTAGCAAATCAAAATCCAATGTATTTTGAGTACATATTTAAATATTTATTTACAAGGTATTTTGGCAAAGTATTTAAATATTAAATTTAAAGTATTTTTACCAATCCTGGTTGCCTGGTTCTTCCACCCTCAGGCATAGTATGTAAAAAATAGTCTATTACAAATTATCCCTTCATTAGCTATGCACGGGTCTAGTAGATCCATTGAGTTTTAAGAACTCTCACTGAGTTGAAGGTGTTAAGTTTACGAGATTTGGTGAGATCCAGTGTTGAACTATTTTGCATCTGGTGCAAGGTTGCCACCAGATAAGCTGGAGAGCAACAGATATGTAGTCTCTCTTTCCTTTGGCATGAGACACATGGGATTGCCAAACCCTGCATGACTAAAGACCTCGCATGCAGGAAGTTGCTCTGTGTAGTTTTCTCGCATCTTAGCTTACATATGTGCTTTCTGTGTCTGTAGTTGTTAGAATAATATAATATATTCCCCTTATTATACTATGATCTGTAAATTGCAAATATAGGAAAGGTATGATTACTTCTTTTGAAAGACAATATTCTGATTGTGATTGAGAATTTAATATTGAAGGATGGGCTGGGAATTTAGATATGGATCATGAAGTAGGCCAAGGGGATTTATATCATGATAGCGTAGTGAAAAACACTTTGTTTACAGGTATACATATGGCTGATGGTGATTTTGGCTCATCTGCAAAATATTATTGCAATAAATGGAGGAGTAATTTATTTAAGAAATGGCAAACAATACTTGAATTGATGAGAGTACCTACATAAAGAACTGGGATTGAAGTTTGTTACTCCAGCAGTTGCAAAGAAGACCCACTATTACTATTTCTTCCACGGGAAATTCAACAAATGCTGACTTAAATAGAGAAAACAACAAAATCAAAGTAAAATTCCTTTGAAATCACAAAGTACAAGAGAAACAGATGCCAGCCCTCCTATAATCAAGGGCAAAAAAAGAAAAGTAAAGCACACAATACGTTTGTAAAAAATGATACTAAATGTTTTTGCAAATAATAAAAAAATTATTTGTAAACTGTTTGTAAGCTGCCTTCATGTAACTAACACTGCTATTGATAATAAGGCAGGAACATAATTATGACTTCTTGTTTAGTATTGAATTTATGTAATATACTGTTTTCTTGTTCTACATCATTATGTTCAAATAACTTCTCTAAAATACACGATATAAGCTGGTCAGGTGTTCTTTAAGGCCCACTACCCACCTTAGAATACTGTGTTGGAGAAGCTAATCCGAATGCTTCCAGAAGATTTGTTCTGAAGAGTACATTCTTTCAATGTATTATCAGGTAGCTTGTTAAAGAAATCTTGTACATTTGCAAGCTCCTACTCTAGATCATACCGTTCCATTCTTATAGATCTACATTAGAATAGAACCTTGCAGTTCAAATTATCCAATTAGCACTATCATTCACGCTATACATAACAAAAATATCCTATGAAATTAGTTAACCTATGGGGGTAGCAACACTGACAAATGAACTTTTCCCTTCAGAGTGATGCAAGCTCTGCTTAGTGTATTGTAAACAGCATTGTGCAGGTGATACAATATCTAGCGACTTGTCATCCCCTGGGTGCAAGTGGTTTGCACGGCCACCACTAGATGGCAGCGCTAAAACGTGAAAATATGTATTTGGAAATTTCTTGGAATCTTCTGGACAGTTCTGAACACAAATCATAAATTCCCCAGCAAAAGTAAGAAGCACATCGAATGGCACCTCTCTTGTCTTGATTGAAGGACAGGAAGGAAATGACCCTAGGTGGCTCTTGGAAAGATGCAGGTTACTCTAATACTATACGTGCAGAGCTTCATTTCTGGCAGAATGGAGTTCCGGTACACCACGAATAATTATTAAATTATATCATACAATGTAACTATTTATATTAAATTAATAATTATTTTGGGGGGCATTCCGGAGCCTACAATTTTATAAATCAAGCATTGTATATATGTATTAAGCTTTCTCATTAAAGAATCACTCTCTTCATTCCAAGATTAGAACTTGCAATACAATAAATCATTTGCACAGACACACTTTTAATATATTCAGAACGGTTTGTGGTATAATGTAACAAATAGCTCATTTTACTAACAATTGTTTACATGTGGAAATATAATTGAAGACTTGAAATAAAAAAGGATGTAAGTGCCATTTCTGTTAAATTTACATTTTTACCAGAATAATGATGAATTAATGAAGCCCTAAAACATAAATAAGAACAGAAGTCCAGATGCATTTCTTGATAGTGTTATAGGGTGATTATAAAAGGTATGAGTTGTATGTGCCGATATGTTTAACGTGTGAGCGTGAGTGTATATAAATAAAAAAAATCATTTTTCTCGAATGTACGAAAATGGCACTTACATCCTTATTTCAAGCCTTGAATTGTGAAGTGTAACTGAGAAATGCTGTAAGTGCCAAAAGAAAAAGTCTTGAGAAAGTCAAGAAAACAATATTACTTTGAAACTAATATTCTTTATTACATTTTGAAGATTTCCAGTTGTTATTTAGTTTAAATAAAAGATACTGATAGTGAGTAGTGTAGTACAGATTTTCTCATAGCCATTAAAGTACAACAAAAATTGCAGTTTTTGGAAAAGATGTAAATGCCATGCAAAATGTCTTTAGAAACTGATTAAAGTATAAGAAGCATGGAGCATGATAGCTTAAATAAACAATATTATTTACGATTAAGCATAACTTACAAGGGATGAAATACTGCAGTACACAATTGACAACAGAAAGTAAACGAAGTACATTTGAAAAAATATCTAATATTATTTATTCATAGCATCATTTTTTATTCAAGTTTCCCGGCATTTCTTGCTTACAAAGTCCTTCACAAAAATCATGATATTTTGAATATATATATCCCAGTATTGCCAGAATAAATTTCTTCTTCTCTGCTGTGATTTTATGATTTTTGTTGTTTTGCTGTAATTGGACAGAGTGATCTTCAAAGTCAAAATGTCTTGCACTTCATTCCCCGCTTTCATAGCACTGAATGTGTGCATTGTTTCATTGATACACGTTTCCTCCGCTACTCCCATGACTAACAAAAATATTATTTGATAGTCCTGGGAGAGGTGGATGAAACTGGTATCCATAAAACCTTCCTCTATAATTTTGTAATATTAATTAAATTACTAGCTTCAGAATGCTGACAAAAATCATGCAATACTTTAGCTGAAGGCAGAAGTTTCCCTGGTTTTATTTCAGCCACTAACATATGAACATCTGTGAATGTGACGTTCTCAGTTAACAATACATTGTTTCACTTTTATACCATAATTTGAAGATTGGATTTTGTTAACCTGGATTTGAATAAAGGATCTGTTGGCACGTAAACAGTTCTGCAGAGCGTGCTGGTGCTTGTATCGCTCCTTACAGAAAAACTGTTGGATTTGTGTCAATCTTAATCTATTGGAGAGAGTTGGAATTACAAAGAGGTTTGCTGGACTTACACCCTTTTCCATATAACTAGCAAAGGCACATATAGCACTTTAAATGGAAAAAACATTTTTTCCTGTCGGATTTATGTCATTTCCCAGTTCCACTTCACAATTTACTTTTGTGGCATGGAGAAGGCATATTTGCTTGAAGTGTAATTATGTTGCCACATACATTAATATAATTATACATTAATAATGGAATACATTAATAATTGAAATGTGCTTTTTATGGGTCTAAGTAAATTTTTATCTATTATATTCTTGAACAGGGTATGAGCTGTTAAGACATTGCCATATTTATTAAGTTTGCTGCTGAGAACTATTACTAAAAACTTAATTTTGCATGAGGCATAGCTCATTTCACCCATCAAAAAATATGTTTACTCCCGCAGGTAAAATATCAACTGAAGCTCTAGAAATATTACACAAGAATAAAATTTTTTTTCTCAAGAATGCTATCTCTTCCATCATTTATACACATTATTATAACACATCTTTGTATGACTTGAATGAATTAGTTAAAAACTAACATTTTGATATTTTTGTGTTTAACCAGGTCTAGAATTCTGAAGTGAAGTATGAAGACTCATTCTATTTCTTCTTCACACTTTCCAAAAATAAAAATGTTCCTGGATTACACTATGTTAATTACTATGGACAGATATTGTTAGGGGAAAAGAAATAAGAAGCACTTTAAATTATAATTCTGACATTTGCTCATCCTACCTATGCCAAATCACGTATCTCTCTAAACTGAATACTTCAACCCTCCTCTGATATTTCTCTACTCTATATCATTAAAAAAAATCAGTTTAACTATTATAATAAATTATTATTGAAATGAACTTCCATTGTTTTTAAGGAAAGCTATCACAACTCGAAAAAAAGTATTTTTCTTTTTATTCATGGTAACACAAAAAGTTTGTACTTCGGATAAGTGAACTATCTAAAGCTTGTTTGCTTCTTACACAATGTCCCACACATCACTACATTTATTTTGAACTGAATGTTTGAAACTCTTCAAATTGATTCTCCCCGAAATAACTTTTTTAGAGTTGCAATAGTTTTCTTCAAACCCGACGTACATGAAAGCAACCTGTCCAAAAACTTAATACATGTGAGAACTCACCCGGGTTTCTGCACCACTTCTCTCAACACCCGCACTGCTTCATCATTCGACATGTTCTCAAAATTTATGTCATTTACTTGAAGGATCATGTCCCCAGGCTCTATGCGACCATCAATAGCCACTGCTCCCCTAAAAATATGACACAGAACACATTTTGCTGTCAGGTCTACATTCCCACATTTTCTGACATAATAATACATTTATTCAATTCATTTTGAGGAATTGGGCAAAAAAAGATAGACGATATAAATGTAATTATTTTGGATACTTCATTTTTGCCACTTACGACATTCCACTTTAAAACATGCGTAAGACTTCATTGACAGGAAAACATATTCTTCATTTAAAGAAGGACACTTCAAAATTATGTAAACAATTTCACCACTACATTTTCACAACTTACCCTTTCATGATGGACCCCACATAAATGCCTCCATCCCCTCCTTTGTTGCTCTGACCTACAATACTGATTCCTAAGAAGTTAACCGTGTCCATGTTCAGTGTCACAGTAATTATGTTCAAGGACATGGTGGAATCTGTGATGGATGAGAAGGAAGATGTGCGTGACATGGCAGGGGGAGCACGATGTCTGCGACGACGTTGTGGTCGGCGACGACCCAATTGCAGACGTGACACACTGCTGTGTTCTGTACAAACAAGAAAGAAAATTAGAACAATAATATATAGTTATTGAGGCTGGTCTTAGTACTTCATGAAAATTATTATTTTCTCCCTTTCTCAGAAGTCAATTCCTCCACACTGTTGTTGAATTCTGTTGTAATGTTAACACCTCTACAGAAATATTTACAAATTTTTATTAATTTTTAAACATTTTTTAATAAAAAAAACAAAACGATATTAAGTTTGCAAAGTACAAACATTTGAGTTCAACACTGAATTTTATATCATCTTCAACATGTTACTTTCTATTATTTATGTGAAATTGAATTCAAAAACTAAACGTTCAGTTTTTATACATTAATATCAAGTCAAATACTCACATTCCTCTTCTTATACTAGTACTTTTTATGAGCAGTAATATTATTACCTGTTCCCAATGTTTGTCTGTCCACAGACAAATTTGTTGCTCTCCCAGTGGTAGTGGTAATTCTACTTGAAGCATCATCTTCAGACTCAAGAAAACTTGTAGTTTCCAAATCTGAACTCAACATTGATGAAGATTCATATCCATGACCAGAACGATGTTTTGAATGGCCATTGATGCGTACACCTAAAAGTATTGAAAATAAATAGTATTTTAGTAATTTGAAATAGAAATCTTACAGGTAACACTGAAGTTAGTAGGAACAATAAAAAAGTAGATGTGAACTCAAAACATCAAGTGTTTAACATACTGAATCTTATACTCTTTTAAAATTCATAATCTACTGGCATGTACACAACGAAAAGTATAGAACAGTACCTTACTTATGGGGAGAAAAGATCAAATTGGAACAGCAACATGTACAAGGTGAATTTCAGTATACATAAAGTTAGAATTCAGATATTCAAGAAGAGACAAGAAATAAAAAAGGATACGGACCAGTCTCCATAATACTAGGGTCAATGTTTTGAATTGAACACACATGTACTAACAATACAAATTGGAGGTAAATACTAAGCACATATAGAAGTATTTTTTCAAACAGAGAATCTGTGATAGGAAAAAATAATAAACATAAGAGGTATATTCCAGCAAACAATAGGAATCAACAATACAGAATATAATAATATTACTCACTCATCAGTGAGTAAAAAGAAATACAACATGAAAGTTGTTTCCAGTTTCAAGTCAGCAACATAAATCCTGAACCAAATCAGAAATATAAAATACTATTTAAGTTGTCAGAGTAATTATGATACCATATAAAATTTAAAAGAAACCACGAAACCCAACGAAAAGCAACTGCATGACGATCCATATTGAAGTCAAAGAATATCTGAGTAGAAATGTCTCCATTACACGAAGAATAGCCAGACTATAAAATGCCCAGAAAACATCATTCCATCACATAAATTTTGTGTATTAAACAAAGGAATTTGCACAACCTTCAATTCAAAAGTAAGTTAACTCTTAAAAACATAATATGTACACACAAAATAAGAGATTAGTTTATTCATGCATGAATTTTATTTTTATCATTATCATTATTTTTTTTCTTTTTTGAAAAAAAAAAAAAAGAAAAAAGAAAAAAACTAGCAAATTAGTAAATATACTTTAAAACTAAGAAAATTAAGGGACACTATCAATTTGTACAAAAAATATCGCAGAAAAAAGGCTTGTCTGCATTTCAAATATCATTAATGTGACTGATGAACTTAAAACTTCCATTGAAACTATTTCAAATTTGTTACAGACAATTTCCATTATTCAGACATGTCATGATAAAAAGCATTTTCACTCAAAATATATTCTATTTATCTAGCTTAATTTTGTGTGTGTGTGTGTGTGTCCATATGTCTGTCCACGTCCGTCTGTGCGTCCGCGTCCGTCTGTCCGTCCGCGTCCGTCTGTGTCTGTCTCTGTCCGCATCCGTCCGTCCGTCTCCGTGCGCCTGTCGCGTGTGTGTGTGTGTGTCTGTCTGTCTGTGCACCTGTCGCGTGCGTGTGTGTCTGTCTGTGCGCCTGTCGCGTGTGTGTGTGTGTGTCTGTGCGCCTGTCGCGCGCGCGCGCGCGTGTGTGTGTGTGTGTGTGTGTGTGTGTGTGTGTCTGTCCGTGCGCGCGCGCGCGCGCGCGTGTGTGTGTGTGTGTGTGTGTGTGTGTGTCTGTCCGTGCGCGCGCGCGCGCGCGCGTGTGTGTCTGTCTGTGCGCCTGTCGTGTGTGTGTGTCTGTCTGGTCGCGTGTGTGTGTGTGTGTGTGTGTGTGTGTGTGTGTGTCTGTGCGCCTGTCGCGTGCGTGTGTGTCTGTCTGTGCGCCTGTCGCGCGCGCGTGCGTGTGTGTGTGTGTCTGTCTGTGCGCCTGTTGTGTGTGCCCGTCTGTCTGTGCGCCTGTCGCGCGCGCAAGTGTGTGTGTGTGTGCGTGTGTGTCTGTCTGTGCGCCTGTCGCGTGTGTGTGTGTGTGTCTGTGCGCCTGTCGCGCGCGCGCGCGCGTGTGTGTGTGTGTGTGTGTGTGTGTGCGCGTGCGCGCGCGCGCGCGCCTGTCGCGTGTGTGTCTGTCTGTGCGCCTGTCGCGTGTGTGTCTGTTTGTGCGCCTGTCGCGTGTGTGTCTGTTTGTGCGCCTGTCGCGTGTGTGTCTGTCTGTGCGCCTGCCTTTCTGTCTGTGTCTGTGCGCGCGTCTGCCTGTCTGCGTGCGCGTGTGTGTCACTGCTGAACAATAAACATGACAGCGAAATGAATGGATACAAAAATGGAAAAGCAGATTAGAGAGTATAGAGCATTTTCTGCACAAAATATTAAAAAATAAACTGGATCCTAAATATTGTAATGATCATATTTAGTGACTGGAAAGAAAAGTGGGGAAAAAACCATACGGTATGAGCTGTAACAAATTATCGGGAAAATATTTGGGTTTTGGGAAAAGTGAGAATTAGAGGCAAAGAAAAATATCTAAATTTGGTTTTATATAAGGACAAGCATTAGATGAAATTTTACAAGTTCATAAAAAGACATCAGGGAAACGGAAAACGACTGCATTCAAAACAGGAGATGGGAGATCCATTTGCAACGCTATTGAGAAAAGAAATGAACTTAATTTGTACTACACGTCTGTAGTTATGCTAACAAAGAATGATTTTATTTAATATTTGCTGACAAAATCAAGACATGGTTAATTTTTTTTACAACAAACATTCTTTTGCTATGGAAGAAATTGCAGTACAGGTTAAAAAGAAATCTTTGGGACCTGATGGGATTCCTGGGGAAATTCGATAATGGTGGGAGAGGTATGATTATGGACTTTGTGAGAATTCTTAAAGTTATTATTAGTAATGTTAATGTCCCAAATGACTGGAAAAACACTTCAGTGATTCCTGTTTACAATGAGGGAGATCACACATTAATGTCTAATTATAGTCCAATTAGTTAAACAGCAGTAGTGAGTAAACTGTTAGAACAATAAATTTCCAACTATTTGCAACATGTAAGGAATTTAAAATAACCTCCTAGTTGAACAACACTGCTTTAGTCCATGCTATTCTGGTAAAAATCAGCTAGTCACTGCTAGACTGATTTACTACACAGAAGGCTTGGAGAGCTCATTTCATAATGTGTATATTATGGAAAGCTAGCTAAACAACGAAAATACACGCTTACACTTCCTTGGTTTGTCCCTTAAAGGAATATGAGTAGTGTGGTGAGATCCTCATATTAGAGTATTAAATAGTTGCAAGTAGTTTTTCTGTTTTAGGTTTATTAGGAAAGATAAATAATGAAAAACAAAATTTTAAGAATGATATTATAACCTTTTGTAATTTTAATATTGAACAAAAACAAAACAAAAACTATGAAAATTTATAAAACAAAACCTAAGTTTAAGAAAATAAATAAACTATTAAATTACCAATTTATTCATATTGAGCTGACGGGTGCAAATTATAAGATAAAAGGTTGAAATTTCGGGAAACTGTAGAGAATGTACACGGTTACAATTTGTATTCAGCCCTTTTTATGATCTGTGTCAGAACATGAAATATTCTTACAAAAAGGAAAAAAGTAATTTTTTCTACTTTCTTCTTCTTTTTTGTTGATTGTAAGGGTCAAAACAGGACATAAACACCTGAAAAAATTATTGAAACATGTCTACCATCAATAGACAATTGCAAGGATAATTGAAGTCAATATTCATAGGCATAACAAAAATTAAAACTTATATAAGATGGTAAAAACAATTTTTTTTTACTTGCTCCTGGTAAATTGATTTAAATCTGGCAAAACATTTGTTTTTTAAATTTCAATTACTTTTTCGATAGAAAAAATGTTTACCTCCTGGGACAGTTTTGCCCATTTTAATCTGCTACCACCCTCTGCAAACACGAAGATTGGGGCAAAAGTAAATTGGGAATCATTAGTTATAAGTGTAATGCTAAAAAATTGGGAAAAAAGAGTTGAGAAAAATGCACTTTGTTTCGTAATTTTAAAAAAATCAGAAAATATCAGGAGAAAAGTGTTGAAGCCGCATAAAATACTTTGTGGTGGGACCCGCTGTGGGTAACCTCATTGTCAACCTCCATCGCCAGAGGAACTTTTGTCTTGGTGAGCACAGCAGATGCTCTTGGCTCTTGCATCAGTTGTGAAAATTATTGTTGTGAGTGCACCAAGTGCTCTTGTTCTTCAATTTAAAATTGTTATTGTGAGCACAGGAAATGCTCTTGCGTCATTGCCAAAATTACTGCCTAGAGGCTAGCGGGTTTTTCCCCAACCATATATCTCCCACCAGTGGGCCACCGCCACAGCCGGAACAAGCTCTAAGCTCCCGACCTGTCTCCAGGCATATGTAGTAGTGTAGTACATGTTAGTGTAAGTGTGTGTAGGTAAAGGGTAGGATAACACAAGGAATGGGAAGGAAAGATGGTGTGAAATCCGTGGCCCTTTAGGGTACTGCTCCAACATTCGCCTTGTGTTGATCAGAGAAACCATGGAAAACTATCGATCAGAGCAACCAGCCACTAGAATTCTCCTCCAGACAGTGACTGAATCCAATCTAGCTGACAAGCTAGTGTCGAAAGGTCTGGCAGCATTGGGTCTCGAATGTAGGTCCTTCCAGTCAGGCGGACTGCAGTGACATCCGCTGCCCTGAGCCATCTCTCCTGGTTCAGTCGGTCGGCCGGCCAGACAATCGGAAGAAGGGGCCAGGGTTCAAAAAGCAGAACCGGCAGCTAGATGGAAAGAATTGAAGCCAGACAGGACGACGAGTAGACAAAGAGACAAGTAGGTCGTACATACGGAAAGATGACGGATGGACGTGCGGGCAAATGGGGAAGGATGAGTGGACAGACGGCAGGACATGCCTTGACAAACAGTCTGCAGAATGGGTGGAGAATCGGCAGGACGAGCGGACCGATGACAGAACGGGCTGTCTGACAGCAGGCCCAGCTGACACTGTTAATGCACGTGGAACATACAAGATTTAATTTTTTCTTCTAATTTTAGATTCAGATTTACATATTTACTAATTAACTAGATGTTACCATGACTTGGTTTGTAACATCTTGTCTTGCACGCCTTTTCATATTTCCTCCACAAGAGAACATATTGAATCATTCAATTGTTTTCTTTCTTTTGTTTTCCTTGTAACCACAATCCTCTTGATCCAGCCGTTTACCAAGCACCGTAACGAAGTCGAAAACTAGTAGAATGACTCGGTAAAAACCAGGATGGAAAGTCATGGTCGTCTGTTTCCACCACGGTAAAAAACAAATATTTTTAATGGAGATTGTATGTAGCTATTTTAGAAATTAGAGCTAATGAATTAAGTGTCAATGCCATGGAAAAAATTAATACTCGAACATACACCGAGGACTGAGTGGAAAAGAAAGCTCAAAACTTCAACAGAGAAAAGCAAGTCTTGTAAAGAAGTGAAAACTAGAAAAGCACAGTAAATAGTGTGTGATCAGAATTCTTTGTTATCTGATGAGTCCGCACCAGGATGTGTTTCTTATAGTGACATCGATAAATATGAGGATATTGAAGTTTTGGAAGTTGATAGGCAAGGCTGCATTATTTGTAGGAAGGGGCAAAGGGAAAATAATAATACTGCAGTTGCAAATCTTGAGCTTGTGCTGAATGAGTTGGGTGGGAAGAGCATCAAGCCAGACAGGAGGTTTTTGTATATGAATTTTATTTATACCCAACTAATTCCATTTTTGGTGCTGCTGTAGCCTTTGTTAAGTTTTTTTAGGTAATACAAGCTTACTGTGTCTTGTTTCTTGAAAGATTCTTTTGCTGCATTGTACAATGAAATATTATACCTTGATTAATATGTTGCCTCCCTTCTATCTTACTGCCTCATAGGGGAAAGATATCAAAAAAGGCAACTTCATTTTGAATATCTTTTTTTATCAACTAACAGCAAAAGAATCTTGTTCTTTTTCTTATTTGTTATTGTTGTAATTAAGTGAAGAGTTGGAGCAGATCCTCATGTACATCGCAAGTTCTAAGCCTGTACATAGGGAGGGAGATTGAATACGATATTTTTTCTTGGAATATTTCACAAAATTTAGAAATATTCATCCTCCTTAAAATTTTTAAAACAATTTTTCAAAAAAATGGTAATAATTTGTAATGACTGCTATCTGATAAACTGTCTTGAATAACAAATTTCAAAAATCTAACTTAAACCACTTTCAAGTAATAATTTTTGTTGTTAAAAAACCATTATTTTTCAAAGCATGCCTAAAATTACAAAAAAATATTATCATTCAAATGGATTTAGTTAGAGACCTGACTTAGTTAGAGACTGTGGTTTGGACCAATAAGTTGCACTTCTACTGTACATTCAGTTCCAATACAAAATATGTACGTTACAGGGAAGTTTAACAAATATTGTTGATTTTGGTAGGTGACCTTAAAAGTCTTTGCAGACACTGATACACCCTGTTGAATTTTCTATTAATTTAAATTTATTTAAATAATGTAATATCTTCTTTCTACCTACTGAATCATCAACAAATGAAACATTCAAAATTTCTTATTTTTTATGAGGGAATTAAAAAAAAAAATTAAAAAAATTCAGTTGTAAGATTGAAGAAAAAGGAAAAAAAGAGGGAAAATAAAGAGGATTCAGACCTGTGTCCTTTTACAGCAGAATCTGTCTAAACCAGAACCTGTACAAGCCAGAAACTTGCCTTAAACGGGAAATTTCTCTGGACCGTGAAATTATATGGTATTTTACACAGCATAAAACGGAATCTGTCCAACGCGGATCACAGTACTCTGGGGGGTGATGCATTGTGCGTTGAGTCAGCAAGCAGTCTGATTACAACCATTAGGCACTGAGGTGGTGTGTATTTTTATGAGTTTCACAATGCAAAAAACCATAAAATTCTAACATTAGATGAAAACATAACACTTATGGAAACAAGAGAAACTCTCAGGCTGTCAATGAATGTTTAAAATTCATTTATTGGTTATTTCTCCCGTAAATATATTAGATGTAAATCTATTTTAATAATCATAATAAAATCATGCAATTTTTACTTTACTTTAATTATTTCTTAACTTATATTAATTTACTAGTTTCAGGACGGAAACATCAATATCACAAGTGTTGTAAACTGAACAAACCTGCATAAAACGGAAACCTCCCTAAACCGGAATTTATTTTTGTCCTGATCAATTCCGGCTTAGACAGATTTTACTGTGTAAGCATACAGGACTCCATTAAAGAAAAAATTTGGAGTAATATGGGAGAAAATTTTCAAAATGTCCTAAGGGTTTCATGAAAGGGACCCAAAATTTAAATATCCAATATGCAGGACCTCTAGTGCAGCCATATCAACAAGGTAATATCCACAGAAGAAATTCCTATGCAGCCCACTCTTCAGGAATGGTCAGAGAAAGGAACAGACAAACATTTTTGAAAAAATACCTTTCGTTCTCAGAGGCCCACAAAAATTTGCCTAAAAAGGCACCAGTTTTAGCATAAAAGTACAGCATAGAGCATTGCATTATTAAGAGGCAGAAAAAAGAGGTGGAAAAGGATGAAGAAAAGTAGGGGGAAGAAGATGAGGAGTAGGAGAAAGAGTAGGAACAGAAAGAGTGATAAATTAAGAATTAGTAGTATAAATTAAGAATAAGTATATGGTAAACATACCTATTTTCTAAAATATAAGCCCCCTTTTCGTTTTTCCAAAAATTGGTTACATAAAATAGAGGGAAGGCTTTTACTCAAGTATTTCAAAATGAAGCAAAAACATTTTTTTTAAGTTGTCTTATTTCTGAAATAATGTTACAAATGGATATATACTTTTATTTGAGACATCTCACTTGCAATATTTTTAGAATCTACAAATCCTCATACGAATCCAATTTTCTTAGAAGCTGCTAAGAGTGAAAATTGCAGGGACTTGCATGAAAATCAACATAAATGCAATGAATAACATACCACCAAATTTTCTTCGAAAGACAAAGAGGACTTTGATGTGAGAGAAAAGAGACAGACCTATAGTCGAGAAAAAACAGTAGTAAACAAATTGTTCTTCTAGGAAGAGAATATAAGAAGACAATGAGGAATTCGCCTTGGTAAGAGATAGTACATTGATTTTTTCTATTCCGTTAAAATTCTCTTTTACAAGTGTACTCTCTGCACATCGATAGGCAAGAAAATTCAGTGCTTTCACTTCTTGCTTGGCTTGCAGTCAACACTTTTCAGAACCTGATAAGACAAATTAATGCATACAGCATGCACACTAACTGCTTTAGGCCAGAGCATCACAAGTATGACATATTTGTTTATTAAAAAATACCGCGTCCTCTTTTGACAGAATAAAAAGCAATAATCTAGATGGTATTAAATTTCAAACATGCCATAGCCAAAAGTATACAATAAAATGTGCAAGTCAACATGCACTTGCTAATATGCTAAAGTATAAAGGCCACTATCTAAAATCATGAAAAAAGTGCAAAATGACAGCCAAGATGGAGCATCTCAGACAGCCTCCTTGCAAATTGCACAAAATTTGAAGGCACAATCACAAAAAAAGGGCAGGTAGTATTAACAGTAATTATCCTGTTCAAATACTTTAATGTAAAAATATCAATTATAATAAATAAATGAAACAATAATTGCTCAAGCATACCAATATCGTAAATTAATAAACCATAACCAACTTCCTAAGCATGGATGAGGAAATGCGAAGATATGTTTTACAAGGAATACCCAAATTACAGAAGACATTAACAAAGAATAAATAATATGAAGAATTTTGAAATATCTTTTCCTAGAAATGACACACGCACACATACACACACACATGTACACTTTTTTGTCTGTAACTTAAGTCATTTCAGAAACAAAAACAAATAATTTCCTTTTTGCAGAGTGCAAATTATTTTCACACTATCATTTTCAATAAGTTACATTCTGTATTTTATTTTTAGTGATTATGCTGTGGTCATGAAACTTTCAACCAACAACAATGCAAACAAATTAATATACATGACTGGGTAAGCCTTTTTTCTATATCATTAGTATAAATACAT
Source organism: Teleogryllus occipitalis (assembly GCA_011170035.1). Taxonomy (NCBI): domain Eukaryota; kingdom Metazoa; phylum Arthropoda; class Insecta; order Orthoptera; family Gryllidae; genus Teleogryllus; species Teleogryllus occipitalis. The sequence goes on from BLKR01003824.1 coordinate 65,638, forward strand.
TCTGATAAACTCCAACTCACCATTATATTTATTGTACTTTTCATATTTGTCACCATGGTGCCTAGATCCTTTGTGAATATTATGATGGCCTACAATGAAAGGAAATAAACCAAAAAGCAAAACTCAATATTACAAAATATGCCATAATACTGTGAAGATGCGGAATACATCCATTACATAATACATAAAATAATGAAAATACAATTCAAATTTAATTGGAACTCATTAATAAACAAAATGTGCAAATTTTAGAAACATTGTATTTTAAAAAATAAAGCCAATAATAATGCACACTAAAATTCTGAAGTAGAACTAAGCTTGTCAGAATCACACAGTAGTTCACAACTTTTTGTAAGTTTTTGTTCACTCTAAAGTGTTTCCAAAGCTCTTTGTGAAGATCTGTATGCAAATTAAGTAATTTTAACACAACTATTTATCCTTGCTAAATACAAAACTTTCAGAATCCACAAGACACTAACTTGTGCATTTATTATTCAGAAAATGACAACCTCAAAATCATCCCAGCAACTAATGACAAACTATTTAAGCAATAAATTCTAAAATATGCATGCATGATAAGCAGCCAAAGCAAGCAGCTATCATGTTTTCCACAATTTTAAAATAAAAGAAATTTTGCAGAACTTACCGTGATTTTACTGTACACCTTATTTTTAATTTATTCTAAAAACTTACCTTGACGAGAACTAATGATGGATTCAGTTTCTGTGCAAGTTGTATCTTCCAAAGTTGTTCTAGGATTGTGAACTGTATTCACAATACTAAAATAGGAAAGGCATATTTTAGCAAATCATCTAATCAGTAATAATGACTTCAAATCAATCACTTAATCAATCACTCCAATCACTTCAATTAATGACTTCAAATCAAACTAATTTTTGAAGGATGAAATACATCAGTATTCTAGTCAATTTCTATGAATAGGGGACAAAAGAGATATTTTCATTCCCATTGGTGATGCTCATAAAATAACAGCTCTCTTGATCATTACTTCTCAAGAAAGATGGATAAAAATATTCAGCCTAAATCCTCCACAAATTTGGCATCAAAATTGAAAAAAAATTTATTTATTAAATGCTTTCATAAATATTCTCTTACTGAAACACTTATAAAATACTTACTGCATATCTGCTTGGCGGTCCAAAGGAACTTTCATGTCTGAATGAGTGACACTTTCAGTGCACTGTGATGTACCATCTGATACATTGCTGCCTTCTGCTGACACCAACTATAACAAAAAATTAAACCTAATTTTAAACACTACAACATCCAAAATACAAATTTCATAATACATTTGACACTGGACAGTAAAAAGCTTTCACAAATGATTCAAGCCACTGTCAAATTATATAATGCCTTTAGTTTCAATAACCAATCAAATGAGAAAGAACAAATGCACATTGTGTGTCACATTTTACTAACTAGAAAGGTCTAGAACAATCTCTGATGAATTAATAAATGAAGAAACTTATCTCTACACCTTCTCCCTCATACAAATCAACAATGTTGGGGAAAGAAATCATAAATTTGTGAAAACTGGTTTTGTTATTTACTTTTTTTTTTGTTTCCAATCTTTCACAACAGATCATTTATCAGTTCTTGCATTTCAATTAATCCAAGCAACATGGGATTTACAGTAAATTGATGAAGTGTCACAGCGAATTAATAATTATACCAAGACATATTACTAACTGTAAGACTAGTTCGACTAAAATATCTTCTACATCTTCTAAATAATACTAGCAAAATTTCTTTGAATGTAAATATCTGATATTAAGAACTTTCATTATGAACCTTTCAAAGTATTAGGATAAAAGTAAAAATCAAGCCATATAATGTGGCTAATATTATAACATTAACACAGATTGCTTGATCTTCAAAACATATTCATCTAAAAAAGTGAATAAAAAAAGGACTTTCAATTTTGGGAGTAGTTTAGCATTCAACACATCATGTTTTCCAAAAGTTACAATTAACTAAATATTTCAGAACAGTATGGTCTAAGAAAAAATTGATTCAACAAAGACAGTATGGAAGAAGTATTATAGGGATGTTATGAAGAAATAGGTAACTATGAAAACCTGTATTATTTAAGGAAATCTAAACTACGTTTTTTTATACTTAATTAAAATAATAGTTGATTTTCGAACATTTTACAAATCTCACACAGTTTTTTCTTAAAACCAAGTAAAAGTTATAATTACATAGAAGGCATATTTTTGTTAGCCCAAAAGATACATTCCACTCAAATTGTAGGATATATATCCTACAAAACTTAATGATCATAAAAGTGCAATTCTAACCTAACCAACACTCTCTTCAGAAAGAAAAAAACAACAACAGCAATCACCATTGTATTCCCCGCTTTACAGTGAAATTTAACGGAAAACTTAATATATTCATCAGACATACTATATAACATTCCAAATAGAAGAATGAAGATAATTTGACATTTATCACATTTATTACTAATGTGTACATTCATCACTAATGCACATTTGCACTTATGTGTATTGTGTTCCCTTCTTCACTTATATTCTCTACTTCAGCTAAAATAAAATGTAAAAAGTAATTAGCAAGTAGCCAAAGTTTATTGATGGTTGGCATACATGCTTCTGTAACATTTCAGTTTGATTACATATTTTCACTGTTCTTTAAGCTATTTCTAATGTACAACCTATGATTTAAGATATAAATAACATACAGTAATTCATTTGGATAAAGTAAACAACTATGCAGCAAACTCAAAAATTAAAGACGAACAATTAAAGCAAATTCATGACTCTTTACGCCACTTCAGGTATTCTGAAACACGGCAAAGATATTAACTATCAACAAATTATAACCTTTCAATACATAAATAAGTACATGGAATTTATCAATATATCAATTCCCAGATACAGTAACTATTAACACGATCACAACTTACAGAACTGTCATTTCAAGAAAATAAATTTTCTTGTGGAGATTGCATTCATGAAGAAAATTTTCATATACATTGTATAATTGTAGTAGTTAATTCAAATGTAGTCTAAATGGAATAGATACACCCAGAAGAATAATAGAAGTTCATTCACCTATGATGTTCAAGGTGATCTATTATTAGATTAATTGACATCTGACCAATTACATTTTGAACAAGCAACATACCCCTCTAACGCACTTCTACATTTTTATTTGGATATTTTAATTTCCATAAAAGACACTTCAAGCTGCTTAGTAGACAGAAGTTTGTTAACTCTTAGAAATAAGTCAGTTTTCAATATTTTATGTGTTATACTAATATCAGCATAAGCCGTATTAAATTTTAATTTCACAACTTACCAATTCTGGATCTCACTTTAATCTACACTTACATTGTACAAAACTGACTACTATCATAAGAATGACACACATTCACAGAATTACAATTTTCTCAATTCTGTTTTCGAAAGTAATTGGACATCAAGATGACAGCGACCCTTGTTTTTAGTTGCCACAAAAACTACTGCAAATACAATTCAGCTGAATGTCAAGAGTAATTTTTTTTTCTTTCCCTTCAAGTCCAAATGCATTACTATATCCTGAGTGTGTATCTGAAGTGTGCGATCCTATACATAAAATTACGGTAATAATACACACTCAGAATCTACAATATCTTGAATATAAGACGCATTCCTTCACTTGAATATTCTTACAAACATGTCCCAGTGATATGTATTATGGAGTAACTCACTGCACAACACAACTTACCCACGAAACAACTCTGCCGTTGAAGCATGGCAAATGGGCATCATCATCAATAATTTCTTCTTTAACAACACTGCAACACACCATTCACAAATATTATAAGTAACAATTCACAGTACCGCCTACATGCACTCACAAACTCAAATGTCAACAAGTCAACGCACTATAGTGACAGGGGACAAATAGACGTATATTAGAAAAAAATCGTGTAGCCAAGACGAGTTATAAATAAAATACGAGCGAACACATAATTTGCACACCTCGAAACACTTCATATGTCAATTCTACACAATTATCTTACCCAAAATCGTCATCCATGGACTTGAAAAAGAACTTGTAATTGGGCCGATTGAGAACATTTTTGAAGTCCGCTAAAGTAACTCGCTCCGGGGCAATTGTCAACTTCACTAGATACGGTGTTTCTTCGTCGTCTATGTGGTAAATTATTTTCGTTTCTTCCATATCAACTATTGCCGAGAAACCAACCAAATCCCTTCATGAGACTCCAATATGGCAGGCTGCAAACAGGCATGAATCAATGTACTGCTAACATCAAATTTGTAATTTAAACAGTATACTCTTATAATAGACACGAAAAAAAATCGTCGATTGAATTTTAAAATTTTAAAATACTAACAACAGTAAAAATAATATTTTATGTCGTAGAAACGTAAGTCAGGTTTGCCTTCACTGTTGCCGCCTCTGGCACTTCTCTCAATTCATTTTTCATACCAATCAACTCGCCAGCCCCCAGCCTCAGCGGGCAAAGTTTCGGTCCTAGTCTCTTCAAATAGAATGCGATTATTAGAAAGGACTTTTGTCATTTCATTTTAATTACTTTGCTGATTCTACAATAGTAATATTATTTATTTTTATATTTATGTGAAGCTCAATAACCTTTAAAAAAGAACCTTTCTCCATCTGTTTAAGGGAGAGGCCTTCCGTCAGAGCCTTGTTACACTCAGTGCTCAGTACACGCATTGTACATTGAAATAAATTAGCAAGTATAGCTTGTACATCTTGTTTCGTAATTCACGAAACGATAGTCATTTGGCGATGTAGAGGATACCTCAATATGCTCCATTATATTTTAAATCCGTACTTTATTAAATGAACGGAGGATAAAAACTTGATGGCGAAGTTATTCCGCGGCAATTCAAGTAATTATTCACACTATCATCTAGACGGACTCTTTTAATATAGATATAAGTTAAGGAATATCCTTTTTGGGGGTGCTGAAATCCCCTGGGCCATAAACTAAATCAGTTTTCCATGTTAATTTACTACTGACCAATATCACAAATCTGTATTACATTTACGGAATTTAGAAAGTTCACTCTAATTGTAACAGAGATAAACGTACATATTTTTGCACCCGGCTTTGAGGTACAACTTAAAGAGACAAAAGTATAAAAGTATTGGAGAACATTGGGCAACAATAGTAAAGTAATAGAGCTGCTAGATTCCACCCCACAAGGAGTTTGGCAATACTAGCGCTATTATGGTGTATTTAGGAACTATTATACTTGGGTTTTTCTAACGTGTCGGCTGAGGGTAGTAGAGGGGTCTCCAAGATGGAATTCGGCACGACTTTTTGAGTCATTCTCAGTCCTGCCGCTAGGTTAGCTTGATCTGCAGCACTGCTTGATGCGGTCGCGATCATGCGACATCTTGCGGCAGAACTAAGAATGACTAAAAAAGTAGTGCCGAATTCCATCTTGGAGATACTACCCTCAGCCGCCACGATAGAAAAACCCAAGTGTAGGATCCCTTGAGATCTCCAGAACACGTGACTTTGAGAGCTGATGAGGGCAGCACTATCGCCTGTGGGTGGTGTCAGATGCTGGATGCCGCGAGCTAATGGTATAATATATGGTATAATGGTACAATGAGGCATATGTGTTGATTTTCTTTTACTATGCCGAGATCATTCGTTGGAGATTTTCCTATGTCTATAATGATTTTAAAACGTTTTTGTTTTGTGTAGATACACTTTCTCGCAGTGGGATGCTCTTTTTTCTCTAAAATGAAGGTGTATTTCCACGCTAATCAAGTTGTGTGAGTCAAAGAGGATATCTCTGATGTGAGTGAACAGAGGCAAAAGGAGCGCAAGAGGACTATATTTGGGTTTTTCTAACATGACGGTTGAGGGTAGTATCTCCAAGATGGAAATCGGCACGAGTTTTTGAGTCATTCTCAGTTCTGCCGTAAGATGTCGCTTGATCTGTAGCACTGCTAGATGCGGTCGCGATCACGCGACATCTTGTGGCAGGATTGAGAATGACTCAAAAAGTCGAGCCGAATTCCATCTGGGAGATACTACCCTCAGCCGCCGCGTTAGAAAACCCAAAGTATAAAAGCGGGAGAGGGGCTCTTTGGAACTGAAAGATGTAACTCGTAAGTCATTAACCAGAAGTTCACTTAACCCCCGGCAAAACGCTACAATCGCTAACACCCGCGATTTTCAAAATAGCTCTTATGAACCCTCAACTATTAAAATAATTATTCTAATTGAATCTCGTTTCCCAAAGTTACTGTACTTGGGTTTTTCTAACGTGGTGGCTGAGGGTAGTATCTCCAAGATGGAATTCGGCACGACTTTTTGAGTCATTCTCAATCGTGCCGCAAGATGCCGCATGATGGCGACCGCATCAAGCAGTGCTGCAGAGCAAGTGACTCTAGCGGGAGGACTGAGAATGACTCAAAAAGTCGTGCCGAATTCCATCTAGGAGATATTACCCTCAGCCGCCACGTTAAAAAAACAAGTATATATCAACGTTTTACCCTTACTAATGTTTTCATATACTAACATTCTACATTGTTAATTCTATGTTTCATATATTATTTTTAGGTTCTATATCAAATATAAACTATCGATTTAAAAATTGATTTTCTTTCAAAATGTACTATAAACGCTAAATGTTCGTTTTCAAGAAAATACTATATCCAAATTTACAACAAAAAGTGCTACATCCCATTATAAAAATAAAAGTCTCTACAAGATTTGTATCAAAATGAACCACATCATTACTTTATTCCTTTAATTTTTCAAATTATGTTAAAAAAGGCAATAACTGAATATTACGTAGAAAAACTACTAAGAGGAAGACTGAATTCTTGGAAACCGTCTGCTGGACAACTCTGTGACTTCTACAGAAAATAGTTTGCTATTATTGCCGTTTCAAATGGTAGGGCTGTTTGTGGATTATGTGCTTTTGTATGTAGTATTTTCGCTTTTTTGTTTTCATAAAGTTATATACTCTGGAAGGTTTGATACGTGAATGCGAATAAAATTATGATGCTGTCAGGTGGGCAAGATAAAATAAGTAATCATGATAATTGGGACTTTGCAGTGAAACTCCACCACAATGCAGCAGAAGCAAGAAAAGCAATCCCATGCCGTGGAAAAAGAATATTGTTAAGAAAGGGAAATGGGATGGTAGAAATAAAGAGTATAGTGAGCCATTCCATGTCAAATTGCACAAGAGTTGACTCGACTTTTTTTTGTACATTTTTTTTTAAAAAATCTGGACATAAAAAAGACACGTATTTTTTTATTTGCCTGAAAATTGATTATTTGTGTAGTTACGCCTATATTAAATTTTGTAACTTACGCGTACTTAATAAAATATGATTAATTGTTGCTGCGAATGAACTTAATATAAAATTCCTGTTTTTTTCATTTAATACTTTGAAATGTGTATTTTATTTCCCAGTAAATAAATTTTTCAAAAAATAAATATTTCATTTAAGAAATGTACTTTTCTTAAAAAATAAAAATTGCTGTATAAACTCGATGAGATAAACATTTGAAAAAAATATAGGCGTATTTCTTGTTCAATCTTTTGTAAAACACAAGAAAAAAGTGGGCACTCCACAGGTACAGTTAAAAAAAATCAATTGTAAGTATGAGAGCAACCTCTGCCTACCCATACACTAACACCCCCGTTAAGGTGGCCCGAAAAAGAAATTAAAATTTCCAATTTTCATCTGTATATGTTTGTCTATCGTTTGACCACGTTGGAAAACTTTTTACCAGCCTCCGTTCAAAAATTAGAGTAAAAGCAATTTTTTGGGGCCAACTTCGCACTTTTACGAAATTACAATATTTTGCCTAAAATATTAAAAATACCAAAATTTGATGCGCGCTTTCATTTGTCCATCCTTTTATCACTTTTAATCACTAACTAGATTAGATTTACTACGTCTCCTCTAGGGGATATTGGCGAAAAACGTATTCCACTACACCTAGAACGAGTGAAGTTGGCCCGAAACAAATTCAAAACTGCATTTTTTGTGTGGATTCGCTTGTCAATCGTTTGACCATGTGAAACCTTAAGACAATTTTTCCAGGTACGGTTCAAAAATTAGTAACAAAAACGTTTTTCCCGCAAGTTCTCCAAATTGCCAAAATAGCAACAAAGAAATAAAAATTTCGAAACTTGTCATTTGCATTCCATACGTTATCTCCCAATGACCCCTTATCCACCTTCAGACGAGGTTTATCACGAACAACGTGATCCGTTATCAAGAACAACGAAAAATAATTTCAAAAAGGCGTGAAGTTGGCCCGAAAAAAATTGGAAAATGTATTTTTTTGTGGATTCGTTTGTGCATCGTTTGACCACGTTTACCCACCCGTCAGAAAATTGTTACCAGGTTCGGTTCAAAAGGTATAGGCAAAAAACGTTTTCCCGGCCATTTTCACAATTCACAAAAATTCCAAGAAACACAGCGAAATTTCGTGATTTACTATCCTCTTCGTTTGTCCATCTTTGGAAAACGAATTTCCATCAGTTAGAAAACGTACACTACGTTTAGTTAAAACATTACAGGGAAAAAACAACTTTTTCCCGCTAGTTTTTGTAAATTCGATAAAAAACAAAACTAGAGGTGCTATAGAATGGCACAGACTTTCTTCTAGCAATTTTTTCTAATTTCCTTGGTGTGGACTGGCTTTAAGGTCTTGCTCCATTCTTTAGTCAGCTGCCATCTATCGTCATCCAATTTATTTTTTTTTAAACTTTTTCTCAACTTTTCGGTTTCTTAATAGTAGAACCGAAATACGACTTCAAGAATATTAAAGAATAGTAAAACTTCGCCCTAAATAGAAATTTTCATTGGAAATTTTGAGGCTGTTTTTAAGAAAATGGCGATTGAGCATTACTGTAAATGCGAAATTTCAAGCACTTTTTTATAGGAATCTTTTGAGTTTTTGCAAAACTTCAATTGAAGTCCTTTGAAGCATTTCCACTCACAAATGAAATAATGTATACGAATTGATGGAAATGTGTATATTAACGGCGTGAGAGATATTAAAAAAAAAGTTTGTGTAATTTTTGAAAAACAAAAGAATGCACGAAAATGATCTTTACGTCATATTAAATAGCGCAATTAGACGTATTCTTTGGAAAAAATTGAAGAAAACATTTGGAGCCATTTTTGAGAAAATGGCGTTTGAGCGTTTCTGAAAATGCGGAATTTTGAGCTCATTTTTACAGAAAACTGTTGAGTTTTCGAGAAACTTTATTTGACATTATTTAAAGCACATGTACTCATAAATTTAATAATGTGAAGAAATTGTCTCTAATGTACATATTACCGAAGTGAGAGACAAGTAAATAAATTACATTTTTGTAACTTTTGAAAAAAGAATAGAGCAATATGGCTTTTATGTCATCGTGTTTGGTACTACCCCTACCAAAAATTTAAAGAAAAAATTTGGAGCGGTTTTTAGAAAATATTGTTTTTGTAATTTTATAAATTTGCAAATATTTCATGCGCTATATCACGAAAACTACTAAAACGTTAAAAAAACTCTACATGACCTTAATGAAAGAACTTTATGAACTACGAATTTTATATAAAGGAAAAATCTGTTTCTTCAAATTTATAAATGTAGGAAGACGCCGGAAAAACTCAAACTTTTGCAATTTTCGAAAATTCAGAGTTAACCGTGAAAATAGGACCTATGCCACCTTTATAAGTGTATTTTACTCTATTCTTACTAGAAATTGTAAAAAAAAAAATTGGAGCAGTTTTTGAGAAAATTTTGAATATTCCGGGGGCTTCATGTAAAGTACCCACAAATTTGAAAGAATATTATTCAAAATTTCAAAGGTTGAACTAGAGCCGGATGGACAGGGGATTCTTCAATTTGGAAAAGATCGTAGGTGTGGTTTAGGCGCTAGTACTGTTCACAGACGGACTGATGGACAGACGGACGATCGTCGGACGGACGGACGTTTTGAAAATAACCACTTTTTCGGTATCAGGGCACCCCAAAACATGTATTTCCGGTGAAATCACGAAATCGATTTTCCGCAGCATTACATAACTTTCTCTATACTATGTATATTACTCCCGTATATACGTATGTATACGAGAAAGTAAAAATATATTGAAATAATGAAAATTATCGTTTGCATTCTTTTGTCCATCGTTTGACCAGGTTTGCCCACTCTTTAGAAAATTTTACCAGCCTCCATTCACCAATTAGAACAAAAACAAATTTTTAATTAATTAATTTTAATTATACGAAATTATAAGATTTTGCCTAAAATATTAAAAATACCAAACATGAAGTGCCCTTTCGTTATTCCATCGTTAGACTGTCTTTAATCATTCATTGAAGGTCTTTTGCCCACTATTTAGAAAATATTTACCAGCTACCGTTCGAAAAGTATTGGCAAATAACTTTTATGCTGCCATTTTAGTTAATCGCCAATATTCTAAGAAACACGTTTAAATTTCGAAAATTCTCATTATCATTGTTTTGTCCATTTTGTGTGACGTTTGCCCATCCTTTAGAAAATGTTTACCATCTATGGTACAAAAATGATTAAGATAAAACGTTTATCCCATATTTTTCAATTTTACCACAAAAGCACCTTGAAATTTCGAAAATATTCATTTGCATTCGAGTGCCCGTCACTAGGCCACGTAGCCTAACGTTTAGATAATATTTACTAGTACGTTTTACAAATTATTGACCTGAAAATGTATCACCCTTTTATATAACTTGCTAAAACATCAAGAGACACATTGCAATGTCGAACATTTTTACTTACATTCGTTTTGGACCTACATCTTCCAAAGACCGTATCTACCGTAAGATCATATCGCCATCAACCTACAAGCCAAGAATAAATTTCCAAAAAACTGTGAAACTAGCACCAAAAAATTGGAAAATTGCATTGTAAAATATGGATACCATTTCCCACTATTTGACCCCTCCTTATCTTTCCGCGATTTCGATTTTCCGCAGCAGTACATAACATTCTCTACACTACTTATATTCATTTGTAGATACGCATTCGTATACGAGAAGGTATCTAGTGAAGCAACTATAGCATGAGCTTTCTCGCAATTCTCTAACTCTTGCGAATTTCGAAAATACGGTATGTTCAACGAAAATGAGACCTTGGCGAATGTTTTAAGTATCTTTGGCTCCATTTGTGTAAAATAGTTAAGGGAACCGTTTTTAAGAAAAAATATAAATTATATATACTTTAAACAAATTATGAGAAAACGAATCTATTTTTTTTCTTTCTTCAAAATATTGGGCATGATCACACTTAAAGATTAAATTTTTAGGACAAATTTTATTGATGAAAGAATCTCTTATCAAATTTGTACTTTCACAATGTTAATTTCTTTTGCAATTTTTGAAAATACAAGGAGTTTGTACAAAGTGGGCCTTTCACCATTTTAAGCGTAATTTATTCTATCCGAGGAAAAAATAATGAAAAAGATTTGGAGCCGATTCTGAGAAATTTTTAAATTGCCTAAATTTCACACATAATTATGTAAAACTATTAACATGTTCGAAAAATTGTACATGACGTTATTTCCAGATCTTTCTTTGAATAATAGATTTTATTCAGAAAAATATCTCTATCTTAAATATTGCAAAAGTACGAAGACACAGAAAAAAAGTTTAAACTTTGTAATTTTCAAAATTCTGAGATTTCAACGAAAATGAGACCTCGTTCTCTACCCTTCCCGAGGACAAAGGCTAATAAAAAAAATTGGAGCCAGTTTTGAGAAAATTTTGACAATGTTGAGGATTTATGCACCTAGTCCCGTAAATAAAAATATGTTTGAAACTCAGATGGCCTCGAGTTCGTTTAGATCGATCGGAGAATATCTGTTTTGGAGAAAATCGTCTCAACATTTTAGGGACCGCGGACTGACGGAAGGTCGGACAAAAGAACGGGTAGATGGAAGTTTTGCCATCAATAGATTTGTCATTACCCACAAAAAGTGGATGCTAACTACTCGTGCTAGAGGAAGTAATTTACAAGTAGGAACAAGATTTATCATTTCTTTCGTGCCCGGAGCCGACAATAAGGGTTTTTCGGGTGAAAAATCGCCGATTTCCGCTGCACGATTACAATAATTTGCCTTTACTACGTACGTGTTAATGCGAGACAATAAAAATATCTAACATGAGTCACGGAGATATTTTGTTGTCATGCTCATGGCCTTGCATTAGGTTTTGCGTTCATTTCCCTAAAGCGATTTAAAAAAATTATAATTCGAATTTCTAGTTGCACTTTCCAAATTATTTAATGTGCTGAGCAATTGCATTTTCCTTTCAACATTTTGTGAAGCAATGCTTTACTCGTCAATATGGGCGTCTAAGAGGTAATAGTGTATGAATGAATGCCTTTCACCTGTAACGGCACTTGGTGCCTGATCCGCGCCTTGGGTTTTTGGCTGGGGGAGAGGCTTTGCAAATACAAAGCCTCTCCCCCAGCCGATATTTATTTATTTATTTATTTTACGCCAAAAAACAGTTAAAACTGCGTATGACGTACTATGGGGAAAAGTGATTTGTGTGCACATTTTCAAAATTCTGTGATCCCTACACTAAGTCATATACTACTTTAAATTTTTGAGAGAAAAAAAGAAAGAAAAAAGAAGAAAAAACTCCCATGTAATAAAATCTATTTTCAAGGAAAATTAAGCGATAAATTTTGGCTCTTATCCATGTTGTCCTTCGGAATAATACTTCCTGCCGTGACAACATGGAAACGATAATTTAAATAATTGTATTTCCCACTGAATTCTAGAAGACGTGCACAGAAAATGAAGTTACATTTATGTCCAGAAGCAAAACAAGGGGCCATCTCAGCATTTGTTCAATGGATCAGGGAAACTGGACGAAAAACCTGATCGAGATGGGGGTCATTGACCCGGAGGCTGTAATACAATAGTTGTTACAGGTTGTTTATACACATTTATAGAGTCCAAATGGTAAATAGTGCATTATGTATCATTAATTAATATAATTAATTAATTAAATATCATCATGTTAAAATTAATGTTACTTTTCTTGTGATGCTCAGTATAGTATCTAATTGTATAGAAAGTTATGCAGCAGAAACGATTTCACTTGGGATTTAAACTTTTCTATCGAATTTAATCGTTTAATGCCATCTGGCAAAGTGTTGTAAAATAATGTGCATGTATTGTATGTGAATGTTTTGTAGTGAGCTGTTGATACTGTCACCTGATGAATATGATTTCTACGTCGTGTGTTATAGTAATAGACATCGGCATTTTCTGAAAGTATATTCCCGCCCTTAAGCAAGTCGTTTTTGACAAAAACCACTGATTCGTAAATAAACAGACAAGGTAATGGTAAAATTCCTAGATTAATGAAGAGAGGCTTACATGAATTACGTGGGTGGGATTTGGTTATTATTCGTACAATTCGTTTTTGTAATCTAAAAGTCTGGGAGCTATAAGATGCATTTCCCCAGAATATTATGTCATATCTCAGGCGGGAATGAACATTCGCGAAATATACACAACGAGCAGTATGAAGGCTGAATGAATTTGAAAGAATTCTGAATGCGTAGCATAATGAACTTAATTTTGTGTTTAATTCATTTAAATGGACGTTCCATTTAAGGTTGGACTGAATTGAGAGACCTAAAAATTTTGTTGCCTGAACATCAGTCAATGGTACACTGTTCATTTTTAATGGAGCAAAGAATTGTTTATTTGAAATGGAAAACTGTATTAAAACCGTTTTCTTTTCGTTTACTATTAATTTATTATTTCGGAACCAATTTGAAACATCTGATATTGTACTATTTACGGTTTCTTTATTGCAAAGGATGTTCGTATCATCCGCAAAGAGAACCGTTCTTCCGTTTCGAATCGTCGAGGGCATATCGTTTACGTAAAGTAGGAACAGAATAGGGCCTAAAATCGATCCTTGAGGAACTCCACATGCAATGGGCAAAGAGTCGGAAAGGTGCGTACGTAATGTTCCATCATTCCAGTAAGGTATTTCAACTCTCTGAGATCGTTGTTTAAGGTACGAACATAACCAATCTAGAGCAATACCACGGATTCCATATGAAGGTAATTTTGAAAGTAAAATGTCATGATCAATGACGTCAAAAGCTTTTGAGAGATCTAAAAATAATCCAATAGGTGCCTCGTTTTGATCCAATGATGAGGCGACATCTTTAAGAAAAGAAAATATAGCTGTTTCCGTTGATTTTGATTTTCTAAATCCATGTTGGCAATCTGAAAGCGCGTCGTGTTTACTGAGAAAGGTTTCCATTCGTACGTAAAAAAGTCTCTCTAATATTTTTGAAAAAAACTGATAGAAGAGAAATGGGCCGATAATATTGAATTTCATTTTTGTTGCCTTTTTTGAAGAGCGGCTTAATTTGAGCTGTTTTGAAAATATCTGGAAACGTTCCGGTGCATAACGATGAATTAAATATGTGAGTTAACGGGTGTATAAAAGCATACGCACAGGTCTTTAACAAAGAATCCGGGAATTCATCTAAACCGGACGAATTTACCGATTATTTTGAGAATTTCATAGGAAGAAGTTTCCGAAACGAACATCGTGTCTAAAATTTTGGGTGAACTGTTTTTGAATTTTGTGCCTGAAGACCCTTAGTGAGATCGGCAGCAATTCTCGAAAAGTATTGGTTAAAGAGACTAGCCACTGTTGCCGGATCGTTCACATTTATATCGTTATATTTTAAAACAACATTCTCTACGGGGTTTCTAGTTGATTTGGTAGTATTTTTTATTATATTCCACATTGCTTTTGTTTTATTATTTGAGTTCAAAATATCCTGATCGTTTTTCATGATCTTAGCCAGCCTTATGACTTTTCGTAACAATGTTTTGTATTTTTTTAAAGTAGATAAAGAAATCTTGAGATACGTTATGACGTTTAGAAATGAAAGAAAGAATTCGCTTGTTTTTACAAGATGTCCTAATTCCTTGTGTTATCCAAGAATTGCTTTTCCGTAAAATATGTAATTTTCTTTTTTGAAGAGGAAAGCAAGTGTTAAAATGAAATGAAAGAGTTGAAGAAAAAAAAAAAAGAATTAAATTTGTCGTTTGTATTAACAGAATTATAAACCGCTTCCCATGACTCCTGCATCAAGTAATCAATGAACAATTGTATTTTACTTTTAGTAAACAATCTAGTCATACGTGTATTATTTATTGTGTCAGTGAATGCATTTCTTATTATGGTAAGAATTTGTGCATCGTGATCACTGTATCGATATGTGTATAACGATATTCCTAGGTATGCTGTTTGTCTGCGTCATGCAAACCCCACTACTTCAGAGTCGACGGTGCAGGACACGCCTTTCTTACAATTTATGGCACTTCCGTGCCAATTTGTAGGCTGCGGGTCCAAGTTATCAAATTCTATTTCTTTTCCGAAAGATGTTTTCATCCACTTTAATAATTTAAATTCTTTATTACTTTTAGATCATACTCTTCTTTAAAAAACATTATGCGATTTTATTCTTAAAAACCATACACGGCTAGTTAATTAACAGATAATAAATTGTAGACAACATTTTTCAGAAACTGAAAATTAACTTCTGGCATCTTGCGAAAACTATTAAATTTTAACACCCTTAAAAATTGTATCCCAATCGTATAGACATAAATTTCAACAAAACAACATAATTCAAAGCCAACAGCAGTGTGACGGGAATTCAAAGAATCAATTCATCAACAATTCAAAGAATTGCTCAGTGAATTGTCTCCTGAATTTGGTGCTATCTAACAATGTTAGATTTTTCGCTGTTAAATAACCTCCCAGACAGCCATCCTCAGAAAATATGAATATGCTAAAGAAAATTAACAAACTTGTTTAAAATAAGGAACTGCTTTTCATTGCCATTTCTCAGAATTAGCAAAACATGAAATTGTTTGAAATATTTTGATGGCGTATGATTGTGACGTGAACAGTGTTTCGGAAAATCTAGATATCAAGATGAACTAGAGTGTAACAATGAAAATGTTTTTGCGGAGTTTATATACAATACAATATTGAAGATAGGGATTTTTCATTAAATACGTTCTACAAAGTTGGATCTTTAAATAAGGTTAGGTACAATTTTTCAAAACTCTAGTTTTTACACAATTGTGCATTTAATGTAGGCAATTTTAGAAGCAAGAAACAAGCAAAAGAAGATAGAAAAATTCCATTTGCAGGACCCTGGTAACAAAAAACTGGATAGATCGTGTTTTTATGTACTAATTTACTTCATTATGAAGCCAGAACCTACGTTTCGTGCGTCCTTGATACTGAAAAATCGGTTGATGGCAAAATCTCTGACAGTCTGTGAACAACACAAGCAGCTAAACCCCAAGCGGGAATTGCACCCAAATTCACGATAGATTTGACTGACGTCCCGGCCACTTGAATGCAAAATGGATATTTTGATTTTTATGGGTACTTTATCTGAAACCTCAAAAATTGCAATTTTTTTCTCAAAAAGACTCCAAATTTTAAAGAAGCTTAAAGAAAAAGAAATTTTCGTTGCACACTCTGAATATTCGAAAATTGGAAAAGTTGAAACATCTTTCTCCAATTACAATAATGAAGATTGATTTTTTTCCTTAATGAAATCTATTCTTTAAAGACAGATTTTGAAATGTCATATACAATATATCGAACATTCGAGTAATTTCCGCGTAATAGTATTTTTTTACCTGCTGTTAAGCTTCGCGTCGACACTGCCCGACAGGCCATTAAAGGGAACAGGTGGAGAAGAGGTCGAAGAAAGTACTGTGCAGTCGTAACATTGGACATTAAGAATGCTTTTAATTCAGCAAGATGGAGTGTCATTCATAAGGCACTCCATCAAATCAATTTACCTACGTACTTGAAAAAATAATGACTGAATATCTGAATCGACGAATTCTAATGTACAATACGGATGATGGACCGAAGGTACACAGCATCACCGCTGGCGTCCCGTAAGGTTCGGTGCTGGGTCCACTTCTGTGGAATATCATGAATGATGTGGTTCTTAGGCTCCCACTCCCAGAAGGAGCCAAGATCATTGGCTTCGCAGACGACATTGCTATCGTTGTCGTT
The DNA here is from genome assembly GCA_011170035.1 of Teleogryllus occipitalis. Classification (NCBI taxonomy): domain Eukaryota; kingdom Metazoa; phylum Arthropoda; class Insecta; order Orthoptera; family Gryllidae; genus Teleogryllus; species Teleogryllus occipitalis. Next base: position 82,775 of record BLKR01003824.1, read on the forward strand.
GCAAATTTGGAAAAAAAATAGTGTGTATTTGCAATGAAGCTATTGCCATTGTCCGTCGCTGGGTAGATTCTGCGGGATTGCAGCTTGCCGAACATAAAACAGAAGTTCTACTTGTAACTAGCAGAAAGAAGAGAGAATATATCACTCTCAAAGTCAGTCATCACAGTATATCATCATGACCCGCGATAAAATACCTCGGCATTATGATCGACACGCGTTTGTCCTTTAAAGACCATTTGGATTACGCCAGCAAAAAATGCGGAGGTGGTGAATGCTGCGTTGAAGAGGTTAATGCCGAACACTGGAGGGCCTAGTCATGGAAAGAGAAAGCTCTTTGCCTCGGTCGACACTTCGGTTTTGCTCTACGGTTCACCAGTTTGGGCCAACTCGGCAGATACAAAGAGCTACGTAAGAGCCATGTAACTTCGATATATCGGTTATCTGCGCTGAGGGTGGCATGTGCGTTTCGCACTGTCTCCAATGAAGCAGTTTGCGTCATTGCCGGGATGATTCCGATAGATATAATGGCCTTTGAACGGCATAGGTGTTACGACAAAAGAGACGGGAAGCAGAACTGCTTGGAACAGCTAGCAGAGTGGCAACAGCGATGAGACACGTCCTCCAATGGAAGATGGACATGCCGATTGACCTACAGTTAAATCGTGGATCTGTCGAAAGCACGGCGGGGTAAATTATTACCTCACGCAGCTTCTAACAGGACATGGTTGCTTCAGAGCCTACCTTCAGGTTCAAACTGGATGATACCCCTGATTGTCCTGTGTGTGAACCTGATGTCGAGGACGCCGAACACGTGTTTTTTCAGTGCCCACGTTTCGCACCTCAACGACGAGCCACTGCCGAGATACTTGGTACAGGCCAGTTGATTCCAGAAAACGTAGTTTCATGTATGCATGTTTCTGACAGCAATTGGAGGGCGGTGTGAAATTTTACACAAGACGCCTAGAGAAAGGAAGGAAGGAAGAATATCTCATGATTCCTTACGGGCTGCCCAGAGTGTTTTGAAGATTTCCACCTACCCTCGTAAAACACACACTTACAGATACACACAGACTCACACAAACACACACACATACCAAAGAAACACCTCGTCAGATGTCGAACTACACAAGAAGGGCTCGCTCGTGGCGCATAGCGAAGTCGCTAGTCTTTCAACACTGAGGTCCGGGTTCGATTCCCATCGAATCTCGTGTGAAATGTGTTTCAACAAAAGGAGTTTGGCTGCTTCACAAGGGCTTGTCCAACCCCTGTGAAATGTCCTAAACCCTACCCCTTTCCTCATTCCTTTCCATTTCTGACCGCTTTGTAGTGACGCAGGAGCGCGTGGAAGGAGGCGCGTACGCGGAGACGTTACCCTCTAGACAACCGACAGACAAGACGAGACATATAGAAAAATAAATACATACGAGATAATAATGGAGAATTACTCCGCACTCAACGCTCAACAAGAGGCGAAGAGACGCGTTGCGTCGATAAAGATATGATTAAAAATTAAGGACGCAACAAATTTTATAAAAGGTTACTTCGTGCAAAAAGAATATCTCAGTAATTCTTTAAAATGATATTCTATCCTTAAAAAAATGTAGAAAGAAATAATCTGATTTCAATTAGCTCATACTTCTTTAGGTGGCAAAAACATTATGACAATGAAAAATACATCTTTTTGTGAGCAAAAGCAGCATATTTTAAATATTTCTTGACATATTTCACATTTTTCTGGCATATTGGCAAGCATGTTTTAAGGCTAAAAACTTGCATAAACTTGTCAGCTCTAGTGATAACTTATGAAAAGGGTCAAAACTGACATCATATCGAGAAAAAATTAACGAATGCAGTGAGATATTCATGAGAGAAGAAGAAAATATATTCGAAAGGGAGGGAGCCCAAAAGATAATTCATTCACTCTATATAAACATATATTCTATATTAAAACAAAACAAACATAATTAAATAAATTAACCAATCTACCAACTATTATTTCCAAAAGGGATAATAGAGTAAACAAAGAAATGAAGTGAAAAACACAAGAGAAAGAAGAGATACCAGCAGAAAAAATTAAAGGAATTCCAAATTACTTGAATTCACAAATAGGAATAATGAATGTCGGAAGTTCTTTACAATAAAGTGAGATCTCAGACAAGTATACATGTTGTCAGTGTATCTTTAATATATTACCAATCATATTGTTAGGAAACGGAAACAAACAATTAAAAGGGAAATAAATCTTAACATACAACAGAAATTTCAAATTATTCCCTATGCAGTTGATACAAGTCACACTACAGGAGATCAAAGGTGACCTACAAATGACCTAAATAAATTATTACTTAGTTATAATATAAGCATGTCTATTAACCAAACAAAGGGCTTGATAGACAATCATCCCTGAATTCTTGATTGCTGTTATCTGTGTTGAATAATTTTGAAATCCACTGTAAGTCCACTGTAAATGTAACTTCACTCTGCCTATGTCTTCTTGAGCTCCCTTCTACTATACATGAGAGGAGTGGAGGGTTAAAAATTGTTACCAGTGTATTCAAAATCAAAACTGAAAGTCGCTTCCAGTTCTTTCACATAGAGGTGAACATTACTTATACTATTATATTAGAAAACTGCTTCACCTTTCCTCATAATAGTGTATAATAAGAGAAAACTAAAATTTTGAAGTCCAGGACAACTTGTGCACCTGCATACATCATATCCGACTCGTCATACACGATTGAAATTGTATATGTGACCCAATAATAATAATAATAATAATAATAATAATAATAATAATAATAATAATAATAATAATAATAATAATAATAGTAATAATAATAATAATAATAATTATTATTATTATTATTATTACTATTATTATTATTGAGTCAGGTTCGCTTTTGGGGTGAACCTGACTTCCAATGTAACGAAGATGTTGTACATGGATTTGAAAATTATTCAACACACATGAGTATGCAAATTTCTGTTTCATTCATGTTACTAGCGTGCTTTAAAATTTCATACACATGATCATTCAGACCTACTTTACTTGCTTGTTTATTTAAAATTCTCATCAATGTACATTTCAAGAGAACATTTAACATTTTCTTATCATGCACAAGAACTCTGCAAGTGTATGTTCAGTGCTTTACTTTTCATTTCAGAAGACAATCTTGTATTTCTTCTGAATTGAGAGTGCGGCTGAATACAAGTTCATTCAGGGGCTGGGAAACAACCTAACTGATTGTTTGAAAAGCAACTCTTCAATTGTACCTCTTGCTGTAAATGGTCTGTTTTTGTGCTCTCAAATGAGCCCGTTGGGACAGGATATTTTTCCGTTTAGAGGTCATACATTTAATAATTGGGGTACACTCATCAGTCTCTATGGGTGTAGTTACTACAAAATCTGGAAATAAATACACAATTAATGCAGTAAAACTTGCCCAATGCGTAACGTGTATAATGCGGAAATCTATCTAATGCAAACATAAATTGCGGCCCGGACAAACTAACATATATTCTACAGTATAACATTGCATTATAATTGCATTGACATTGTCTAACACGGAATGTCTCTCTCTCTCTTTCTATACTATATATATATATATATATATATATATATATATATATATATATATATATATATATATATATATATAGTCCAGTTTCCCTGATCCATTGAGCAAATGCTGAAATGGCCCCTTGTTTTGGTTCTGGATATAAATGTAACTTCATTACCTGTGCACGACTTCTAGAATTCAGTGGGAAATATAGTTATTCAAATTATCGTTTCCATGTTGTCGCGGCCGGAAGTATTATTCCTTGACAAAGGACATCATGGATAAGAACCCAAAATGTATTGCTAATCTAATTTATTATATGCTAATATTTTATTTATTATTTGCTACTTATTCTTGACAATAGATTTTATTATATGGGAGCTGTTTTTTAAAATTCAAAATTCAAGCAGTATATGAGTTAGTGTAGGTATCACAGAATTTTGAAAACGTGCACAGAAATAACTTCTACCCATAGTTCGTCATACACTGTTTTAACTGTTTTTTGACGTAAAATAAAAAAATAAATAATGCTCCCTTCAATCGGCCGCGGTATTTTCCGTGAACGTGTTCGCGTCCAGCCGCTCTAATGGGGGCGTAATCGACCGCAGAAGACACGTGGCGTCTCCCCTGGACCACAGTTATCGCGCGCACACGCAACCTCACCGCCAGAGAACACGAATGCTGCCCCCACGTGAATCTGCTGGAGCCCGGACATGTGGACGCGCTCGAGAGAGAGAGAGAGAGAGAGAGAGAGAGAGAGAGAGAGGGAGAGAGAGAGGGAGAGAGAGAGGGAGAGAGAGAGGGAGAGAGAGAGGGAGAGGGAGAGAGAGCGAGAGAGCGAGAGGGGGAGAGGGAGAGAGAGAGAGAGAGAGAGCGAGAGAGAGCAAAATCCATTACTCGTCAATTTGTTGCAGGCTGTGCGTCAATTCTTAAAATTTCATTTTATATCGCGCTTGTGTCTGGTGTCGTAAAGTTCCCTCTCGCCCTTCCACGCAAGTGACGCGATGACAAGCAGAGTCGATCGGCGCATCGCCCACGGAGCTCTTGCGACAACCTACATTTCCTGTGATACAATCCAAAAAGGGACGATATTACCAGGAATCACCAGAAACAGGACGTGCAGACGGAAATTTGAAAATTTGCATCGTATTCGCCTTTCGTCTATGTACTGGACGATGGTCGATAATCAAGCTGTTGATTTTGAGTGTGGAGGCGATTCGGATGTCGATGGTGTATTGCCAAATACCAATTAAGAATCTCCTCTGATTAAATTGTTTATTTTTTTATCTTAGAACATTTGTTGGGAATTCTAATCTGTATGTTTGTCACAAAGGTACTGATGTTACGTTACTAAAGTTAGGTTCAGTTAATATGCGGACTAGTTTCAACTTAAAATGAATATCAGAATATATTGTCTTTTGTATTTAAAATTTAACATTTTTCCATTTTATTTCTGCTATAAGAAGGTGGTCTTTTAAATGACCACCATGCACAGTAATTCAAGCCATACCCAAAAGGATAGTGGCCTATATTTGATCCACATATTTTTCCGCCCACATCCAAAGGAAAATAAAATAAAATAATTGAAACTATAATATATGCTTATGTAAGTTAAAATGTTCAATTAAATGTAATAAAATGACTTTTTTTAACTTTTTACCAAAGAAGTTTTCTCCTATACAGAGCTAATTCGCCTAGAAATTAGTAAAAATCAATTTAACTTGGCGAACAAGGATAATACAACCTTTTCCATTGTGACAGTTACTTAAACTATAATCATGTGGACACATGCGTCAATAATCAGGAAATATTTTATTTAGCCTCTGAATAAAATTGTATTCTCACTTATGACCATGGATTCACTGATGTATTTTGTGAAATATATCCTATAAACATTTTTTTATTCTACTCTAAAATTGTGGTTTTTGTTAGTTACATCTTTTTTCCGGGCCTGGCACCCGTTCAATTTTAATTTTTTTTCTTTGAGTTTACAAGAACAAAGTATGCTATCTCAATGTTACTACAATTTATAGAAACAGCTGTGTAACTTGTTTTAATAGCAGACAGTAAATTTTATAGAAAAAAGTTTGCAATCTCATTAGATAATTTTTCATAAAATAATTTTAGATAGTACTGTGAACAATTGGAAGGATCCTTAGGGACTTTACATGTTTCACATCTTGTAAATATCTCATTTTGTATTTTTTAAGGGTATTAGTTTTGTTGTGAACAATTGCTTTGGCCTATTTTTGTGCATGGTTCTGGTTGTGTGTTTCTTTTTTAGAGAGTATATTCATGTGGGTGCAATTATATTGTGATTATAAATATTTAAATTGAGTCAGTATAATTTGTTCATGCCTTTCCCCCCATTTTCATTTTCCTGAGATCGTTCTTTTCCAATTTTTTTTATTGTGGTCAAGCGAAAAGTCAAAGCCACAAGCCATTGTGGGGATGCTACACACTTGTTTGTAGTAAACCACTGTTGTACATAAGCTCCAATGGCATACAGTGGATGCTGAGTTCTTATGATTGAAGTTTCACAGAGAGAGTGCGCGTGGGAGCATACAAACCAGAGGGGTCTCACTAGATACCAAAAAATAGATTAACCGCAGAACGTCTATTTGTCCTTCTATGGTCAACGCAAGCGTCTAAATCGTTCTCCAAAATTGATATTCCCCAATCGATCTGAATGGATCTGAATCGAGGCTTTGGGAGTTTGAAACGGATATTTTCATTTTTTTTTACATGAAGCTAGAATTTACGTTTTTACGGTTTTACGTCGGTGCAGTTCGATCCGTACGGCGCTTCTGTGGCGTAGTAGTATGACGGAAAGTTAACTCTAAGGTTTTGAGTTTCGGAGCGGAAAAAAAATTGTGTTTGTTGAAAACACTTTTACAGATTTATGTAGTAGTACCGGTATAATATAGTGGAGAAGTTAGAAATAATGCGAGAAATTATGTGCTTTTGTAGTACCACTAGTTTCGATTGATTAGAAAAGAATCCATCCTGTATCCATAATAGCCATCCTGTTTATAAAAAAATCTGTAGTAATGAATTGAGTCAATGAGACCACTAAGTTGTCATCTCCCTCATTCCATCAGTCTAATTTATACAAAATTTCTCAAATGCTGAAGTTGAATAATTACCCTTTTACATTTATTAATAAGTTGATAAAACAGACGTCGAAAAGTATTAATATCCAGGATCAGGGTAATAACTCTAAGTCTTATGAATTTATGTCTGATGAAAGAAAAAAATACTTTTGTTTAATCTTTATCCCTTAAATTCAAAAAAGTTAAAGAGAAAAGTTAAAAGTTAAATTTGATATGAAGTTAAAAGATCGGTGAGAAAAACTTTTACTTCAGAACATTGTTTAACTTATCAATTGTCAACAATGTTCGAAATCGTGCACTGGGCACACTAAGAGGAAGTTAAAACACGTGTATCTGATCGACAAAACTCGATTACCATCGGCTGGACTCCCACTGGGGGAATCACGATGGGGGAGGTTGTCGTGGTTTCTGGTGGAATGTCGTTGACGACCACCCGGACCGTGAGTCTCGCGGCGTTGCTCATGTCGTTAGCTTGAAGGTGCAGGCAATGAGAGGGCGGTGCTAAGCTCCTGGTAGCCGGGCTTGCCCGGTTACCCACCAGTTGGGCCCCTCCGGCGTCGACCTTTGGGCAGGTTTGGGTGATGGACATTCTTCAGAATGCTCTGGAACTCACATATAAAAGTCCGGTGGGAAATTGATACCAGCTGTTAGGGTGCCTAGGTTCCGGCGATATCCACGTCGTTACCCTAAAGGTGTAGGCAGTGGGGAGACGGGATGGGGGCCCCAGGCCTTCCGGACCTTAGTTAGGGTGGCCCCCAGCAGGGCTCTCGGATTCGTCGTGATGGTGGCCCGGTAATCTGGGTAAAGGGGAGGGAACTTGTTCCCGGCAAATGTGAGTTGCGCATTGTTTTGACTTCGGTACTAGCCTTGATAGCTTGGGGCTCTAAGTTAGCAGGGCTGCCCTTACGCACGCGTTGTATGGGGAGGTTGCCGTGAGGACAAACTGGGATCCGGCTAGATTCGAATGTCAGCCTGTCGGCGTACTTGTGTGTTGGTGGGGTGAGGATACAGGCATGAAGCCATAGATGCCCAACCCCGGGGTTAATAGCCCTCTGACAAAACAATGTATGTGTAGTGTGGTAGACCACACGGGGTTTCTACACCGGCTGGACAGCGGACATTCCATGAATTTTACAGATGTTGAAACGATGGAATCGGAAAGTGATTATTATTCCAGGTTGGTTCTGGACATACCTCATAATAAAACATCGAAATGTCACAATACACAGGTGGAATCAAAATCTTTCACATAGTTTTATGTCTGTTTTATCGTTTTAGAGAAATAATTCTCTGTATGGTTGCTTGCCACAGTTCTTGTCTTTGCGGTCTCAGACAATTGCTTTTGCTGCAGTTTTTCTAAGGTACTTCGGTAGATAATAGTAGCTTTGTTTTTGATCACCCAAAGTCAAATCAAGTATTCTGTTGAAGGCATTCGAAAAGTTCCCCCGTGTGTGTTGAGCTGATGAACGTTAACAGTTGCGCATTGACGCGATGAGAACATACAAGTAGGAGTTCCTCAAAAGAGAAATATAGTTATCGCAGAAAAAAGCAAGATCAATTTTCAGAAATTAATACATTTTCTGATCAAAAGATAATAATCCATCCTACTTAAGTTTATGAGCCTAAAATATCGAGTAACTGTTAACTTTTAAATTGATAATCCTACATATTCAGAACTCTTCTAATGTGGCGAAGGAAAATACTTTTCTCCCTAATTCTTCATCCAACGGCGGCACACATTTTCAAAGTGATGGATTTTCAAAGATCGAAAACAAAGGCGAATGAAAAATGTTCATAATTCTGTTTCTGGGAATTTTGGCGATTTTTAAAATATCGTAGTGTTTTTTGCCTATAATTTTTGAACCAGTGCTGGAAAGAATTTTGTAAAGATGGGCAAAAGGGGTCAAACGATGGAAAAAAATCCACAAAAAACATTTTTTTAAAATATTTTTGGGCTTTCCGGTACAAGATAAGGAAGAACTGAAGATAGATGAAAAGTCTTTAGCAGATGGACAAACGAATACAAATTAAAACTTTAAAAGCTTCCATTTTTGTTGCTAAAAATATATTCAAAATAGCGCAGGAAACCTTTTTTGCTTTGTTACTTGAACCAAACATTGGAATACCAAACCGTTTCTATAAAAGTACTACACCGAGTATCAAAAAGGAAATGTAAATATTAATATTAATTTTAACAATGATATTTAATATATTATTTGCTATTTGGACTGTATATTTCAAAATAACTTGTGACAAGTATTGTATCTCAGCTTTAGGGTCAATGACACCTATCACGATCAAGTTTTTCGTCCAGTTTCCCACATCCCTTGACCAAATGCGGAGATGGTCCCCTGTTTTGCTTCTGGACATAAATGTGACTTCATTATCTGTGCAATTCTTTTCGAGTTCAGGGTGAATTATCGTTCTCCATGTTGTCGTGGCAGAGATATACTCCTTCACAAAGGGCATAATGAAGATGGGCATGATGAATAATGATAATTCCAAATCTATCGCTGATTTGCCTTTGAAAATAGATATTACTACATCGGAGCGAATATTTTTGTTAACAATTCTTGCCACAAACTCTCATTTCTTTCTGTATTCAGAATTCAACTTACGTATGGTTTAGAGTATGGATCTCGGAATTAAGAAAACGTACACAGAATTCACATCTCCCCATCACAGTTTTTGACGTAAAATCAAAATTAAAAATAAAACGTTATACAAGGTTTCTACGTGATCGACGAACGTTTTCCAAAGATTGGGCAATACTTTTTGGACCGTAACTTGTATGAATTTTCTGAAATGTGGGTAATCGTGGTCAAACGATAAAGAAACGAATCCACAAAAAAATTCTTTTTGAATTTTTTGGGGCCAAGTTCGTAATTTCTGGGTTCAGTGAAGTACGTTTTTCGACATTTTCTGACAGGGGAAACGAGGTAAAATTAATTTACTTAGTAATTAATGGCGGAGAAAGGATGGAAAAATAGCGCACTTCAAATTTTGGTATTTGCAATATTTCAGGCAAAATCTTGTACATTCGGAAAAATGTGTTTGACCGAAAAGTTTTCTTTTCCCCTAATTTGTGAACAGAAGCTGGTAAAAATTTTCTGAAGGTTGGGAAAACGTAGTCGAACGATGAAGAAAGGAATGCACAGGACAATTTGAAATTTTCAATTTTTTGGACCAAGTTCACGAGGGTGCATAGAAGGATTAAATTATCGTTCAAATTAATTACTCTATAGAAAAAAATTATGCAGAAACAATATTTCATACATATCTATGTGATGAAATTGTATTTTCCTTCCTTTTCATTGGTGATATCATGGAACAGCGAAATACCCTTGAAGCCGAGACTGATCCTAATTATTTCAATTTTCGTCATTACCATCGTCAAATCCATTGATCAGTTCAGCAGTTGAAAGTAACTACCTTTTTCTGTTTATAGAGTAAAGTATTTTACAGATGTCTGACAACGGAAGATGAAAATGTAAATTATAATTGATATTCAATACTTCACGAAATACAAAGAGGTAAACAGGGGCTCCTTCACTCTTTGCTTTGTACGTCGGATAGATAATACTCGTATACGGGTTAGAAATGGTACTACTTCTTGTCTTGATTGTTGAGTCTCTTATGACAGTAGTTTTTGACTATAAAATTGGATAGGATTTATTGACTACTATTACTGTCTCTTGATGTGCTGAAACCGAAAATGAGTTTGGTGTTTCTCCGTACAATGTTTTTCAAACCAATGTGTTGTACATCTAGTTCGCCTGAAGATGAGATGTCTAAAATCCCTACATGGGCATTTCGAAGATGAAAAAAGAAAACTGTTGACTCGACGAGGATAAGCTACTTTATCTCTTATGATAGCAAATGGGATTCAAAGCTCAAGTTGAACTCGCACTATTTGCTGACAAAACTGAGAATGTTTGTTTGGTCACTACACTTTCAGTGGAACTATTGTTCGTATGTTTTTAAAGCTGTGATCTCAAAATGTCAATTTCGTGAATTGGGTCATTTGTGCTGGCCGCTTCATACTGTGTGAATTTCCAATAACAATATACAATATATTCTCTTTATTTCGCTAGCTACATTATTGTTATCTTATTGTTCTTGACGTCATGGCCATTAAACATGATATATTTGCCATACTATATGTAATGTTAATAGTTCTATGTGAATATTTACGCAATTGTCAGGAAAACTAACTCATATAGATATCTAATAATGAATTGCAAATGTATAACCTGTTATTAAAAATCAAAACACTAAACTGAAAGCAAAAAAAATGCTTCTTGGTATCTACGATGTTAAATTATTAATTTGTTAAATTTTGTTAAATTTTCTAGAAACTTATTTCTATGACACTAATATTAAGTCCAAATACAGGATTTCTATTAAATATGTATATTTCAGTTCGAAAATATTTTTCATATACGAATAACAATCTTTAGACATGTCTTACAAGTAATTACAAACAGTAAATAACATAATACATAATAACGTTGAGAAAACACTTTTAGTGTATAACAGTAAACATTGTACAATTATAAAACAACCTATATGTATTCAATCATCATTCACTGATTTGTTTCGGATTCTGCAGCAGTTTACTTTCCATCTCTCGATCGGGGCACATCGAATACTTGGAGTCGTCTTCAACTGGCTTGAGAGGAATTTCAGGGCTGTGAAAATCGAGCTGCCACCTGGAACATGTAATTGCTTTTGAGCAGCAAATCTTTTAACAAAAGAGAATTATTGTATCAGCAGAAAATGAAAAAAAAATGTGACAAGAATTTATTCTATGACTGTTGCATGAAAGTTATAACTATAGTATGTCGGCAGAGGTGTATGACACAGAGCTATAAGACTTCCACGGCTCAGAACGGATGGTCAGACAAGTTACTGGATGAAGTGGATAGAGAAAATTAGAAATGCCGTGAAGAACACACGAAGAGTAAAACGGTAATTATATATTTAAAAAAGAACGAAAAAGTGCCCAGACGTTCGAAATTGACTTGAAGCATGGTAATGCACAAAAGTTTTCAGTTAACTGATGTCAATCTTAAATCAATGGGAATCCCTGAATAGAGCGGGAGACAGAGCGGGAGACAGAGCGGGAGACAGAGCGGGAGACAGAGCGGGAGACAGAGCGGGAGACAGAGCGGGAGACAGAGCGGGAGACAGAGCGGGAGACAGAGCGGGAGACAGAGCGGGAGACAGAGCGGGCGACAGAGCGGGAGACAGAGCGGGAGACAGAGCGGGAGACAGAGCGGGAGACAGAGCGGGAGACAGAGCGGGAGACAGAGCGGGAGACAGAGCGGGAGACAGAGCGGGAGACAGAGCGGGAGACAGAGCGGGAGACAGAGCGGGAGAGAGAGCGGGAGACAGAGCGGGAGACAGAGCGGGAGACAGAGCGGGAGACAGAGCGGGAGACAGAGCGGGAGACAGAGCGGGAGACAGAGCGGGAGACAGAGCGGGAGACAGAGCGGGAGACAGAGCGGGAGACAGAGCGGGAGACAGAGCGGGAGACAGAGCGGGAGACAGAGCGGGAGACAGAGCGGGAGACAGAGCGGGAGACAGAGCGGGAGACAGAGCGGGAGACAGAGCGGGAGACAGAGCGGGAGACAGAGCGGGAGACAGAGCGGGAGACAGAGCGGGAGACAGAGCGGGAGACAGAGCGGGAGACAGAGCGGGAGACAGAGCGGGAGACAGAGAGACCGTGATTCACACACCATTTGGTGGAAAAGTGATCTCAACTGTGTTATAGATGTTGACAAGTAATATTTTCCTGGTTCACCGATTATCTTCTGTAAATCTGGGAAGGAAATCTGTTGCTTCTCTCTTTCTCTCTTATTGAATTGAGACCTGCAACCAAGTTCTTGATTTTTGTGTATCAGATATTTTTATTTGAGTTCTCTTGTGACCTCGGCGGCATTAATAAAAATATCTAGGTCTGATCTGGTTGGCATTTCATCCTGTCTCCCAACCATCTTTACGAAACGAACAGATTTTTTTCTAATATTTTTAATCACACCTATCTACCATATTGATAATGTACATTTTTGTATAACTTCTGATATATTTTCAAAAGTAGAACCATGTCTGTTCAAAATCTTCTTTATTAGAAATAGGTAAGAAAAAATGATTTTAAATCTACTAAAAGGGCTCTAGTTGCCACTCTGTATGCCCACAATATGATATACTTGTCCTCGTGTATTCGCGCAAATTAAACATTAACAATGCTTTTTTGGCAGACATTACTTTTCACAGAAATAGTATTCCAATGTACACTGTACAAAAAGTGTAGTGTACCAACCAGTGTCTACCTATCCCAAGGCCTGTGCAAAACAATTCCGTTAGAGAAACGTTGCTGCAGAACATTCACGCGTAAAAAATATCATTAGATAACCTATTAGATGTTTTACTGTTTTAGACGTAAAATAAATAAAATAATGTACACACAACCAAACTGGTTATAACTAAACCGGAATTGCGTAAACAATTGAGAACTATCCACAAGTACCAACCAATCTCGGCAGCCTGTACAGTCAAGTACTAAAAATAAAATCAACGAGTTTACCGCTGCAGTCTCTTATTAGATGTTGCCATTAATTCTTATCATTGCCTTTTATTCGTAATCGCAAAGTGTTCGGTAAACACTAGCCGATAAGAATTTCAGATGTTAAAAAAGTTCCGCAGATGCAGTAGGGCAGATTACAAGTGCTGGGTTGTACTTGAGTACTACTTTTCTGGTGTTGAATGAGTTACTACAATAACAAAAACTTGTGGAATAATTGTGATCAACCAAAATCAGTCACTGACAAGGGTGTACCGTTTCCAAATTCGTACTTAAAACTTACCTAATGGTAGGTTTAATCCAATACAGAGCAACAAAAGCAATCATCATCGCACCAATTGATGCTATTACTGTAGCAATTACTACACCTCCTGTAGGAAGTAGTAGCAATATCTTCAAAGACATTGCCAACTCAGGTGTGATGGTAACACGTTCTTGGAACCACACCATTGGAAAGTAAATCTTCGGGACATCATTCAGAAACCTGCACAGACATTCACTTTCAATTATATATCATAAAACACGTTGGTTTAACGTAAATTAAACTATGCTTGTTTTTGTCTCTAGAAGAAAATGTAATTATTACACTGAAAAATAACCAATAGGACGTAGGAATAAGGTCAATTCAGTAACAAATATTTGACTGCTCTAAGTGACATTTTCAGATTTGGCGCGTTTAATTCGCGTATTAGCAGATTGTATGTAACGATGTCTGCATAACGATCATTTCTGACTTAATTCGGCTAATAATTAGTATTAACCACAGAGCAAAAACTGAATAAGGATATTGTTCCGAGTGCGAGGCGTCTTGGGGGATTGAAAGGAGTATTTTGACACAAAATGTGTTGGAATTTATGGGTGGCATAGGCTCCAGCATTTATTTATGGGCAGCAGAATTTATGGGTGGCAAAGCTAGCAGCGCCCAAAAACCAATCTTTTCGCCCGTAAGAACCAATGTTATTGTTTCTCTTTGCAATGCCCTGAATTTTCGAATATAAATGCGGGAGTAATGTTTTTTCCTAGAGCCCATAATTATTCTTAAATTCTGGGTAGGGTTTCAGATTTTTGAATTGATTTTTAGATTGATTTTCTGAGTGGGCGCTGCTAGATTTACTCTGAAGCTAGCAGCGCTCACTATTTTGGGAAATTTAAAAGAGCCTAAAATTTGGGAATAGAGTACTTAATTAGCCCATAATTAGCCTATAATTATGGAAATTGTTTGGTTGAGATTGGTTTTTGGGCGCTGCTAGCTTTAGATGGCTGGAGACCTGATCGCCCACTCGGAAATGAATAGGGAAGCGTTAACAGAGGTACATAATGTAACGATACGTCCTATTTACACATAGGCGGACCAAATTAATTCAAATTTGGCATCTAATAACGAATATAAACAATTATAACCATTCTTTGGGATGAATTAACAGCAAAGGTAGTTCAGTTCAAACGTCGCGCGCTCGATTTATACTTAATTTTCCCTCAAAATCGCCAACTGCATTGCAGAGAAAAATAATTAATTATTCAAAGAAGATACAAACTCTAATTCAAAGATGGCCATGAGAGCGCCCCACCTCCCCAGACGGCACCGCGATGGAAAAGTCTTCCATTGTGGACATTCGAAGAACATGGTGCTTTCCACTAAGATGCGGCGAGCGCACGTTTGAAAATCAACAGCCGAGCAGTTTGGGTGGCGGTTCGCCTCGCGCATAAAAATATACGCGCGTGTCGACTGCACTGAAAGTTGAGTCATTTATGTGAGGATGGTGTCGCAATTTCGAAGTTCCATGGTTATGCATTCTCACCTCAAAAGCACATTCACTACCAGTTATGCCAACCTCACAAACAAAAATTTCCCTTTCAGCTAACAAATACTTGACTGTAAGCGACCATTCCGGGAACTTTTTGACCCTACCTCGTACACTGCAGACACTTCCGCTTCTCCCCAGAATTGCAAAGGAAGATGTGAATCTATCAGCAAGGTGCGTATAGAATTTTGAGGAACTTCATGTTTTATTCCAACATATTATAAAAATGTAAAAGGCGTAAATGGAATACAATTCCAGTATATTTCAAAAGTTCAGTGTTTATTTTGTTCAACTCGGTGCTCCGATTTTGCATGGCTTTTAGGGCTTCTTGTAACTCTTGTAAAGTCAGGCTGTCAGTTTCTGTAGGTTATTCTTTGTTATTAGTTTCTTGCATATTTTATTCATTTTACAGGTTTTTGTAATGTTCTATCCAAACACTTTCGTCTATTACGGCAATATGGATGTTGTCTTTTTTCTCTCTGTTTAAGGTGTTCATTACTTTATAAGACAGAGGCTGGCGACCATGTAGGTCACATTCAATGTTTCCGGTAATCCTATCACGTGACTCTTGATGTGCAGTTCTTGTAATGGATATTGCTGCTTTTCTGGCCCTCTTTTATTTTTCTAGGTTTCTTGGTGTTGGATTTTCGAGATACGTTCTGTATTTTTCTTGTTTGAAGTCTAAAGCTTTCTGAATTTCTTCAGACCATATGTGAAAACCTTTCTTTCTTCTAAATCTGTTTTTTAACCTACTGCTGTCATTGCAGCCTGTCTCAAGATAGTTTTTGTGTTATGCCATTATATTTCTACATTATCACTTGTGGCAATATTCTGAAGTTGCATATTAATTCTGTTTTATTACAGCAGTTTTACACTTTTATTTTCTAAAGAATACACTTTAAAAACGTCATTCGTTCTTTCCTTTTCATTTTCTTCCATCTAGCCCATAACCTTATGAGCGAAACTACCAGGAAATGTTCAGATTCTATATCGCTTCCTCTCTTCACAGTTGTATCTACAATTGACCAACTATTCTTTTGTTAGCAATTACGTAATCAATTAAGGATCTAGATCCCCTTTGTCGCCAACATAAATTTTCTGATATCTCTCTTCTAAAAAAGATGTTTGTTATTCGGAGCTCATTAAATGTTGAAAATTATCTTAAAATTTCTCCATTTAAGTTCACAACATTCTCTCCCCACTTCCCGACTGCATTTGGAATTTCCTTATTCCCGACTCTTGCATCCATTTCTCCAAGAAGAAATACCTCATATTTCTCATTCATTTGATCTAATATTTTCTGTTGTGTAACTTAGAACCTTCGGTATCAGTATTCTTACCTTCTTCTGGTGCATATAGGCCTATTACAAGAAGATGTCCTCCATCTTGTTTAAATTTTAATGTAATTATTCTTTCGTTTACATATGTGCATTCTTTAATCTTTCCCCACTTTTTATCTTCATAGATATGAATGCCTTTCGCCGCTCTCGCAGTTTTCTCCACCCCACAATAAAACATGGCGTAAGTCTCAATATATTTAGGACCTCTCTGTTTTTCTTAGTTTCTGTTATTACTGCTTTGCTTATAGGTTTCTCTTCAAGAGCTATTGCCAATTCCAACTCCTTATTTCCAATACTTCTTACTTTACAGGTGACTACTTTCATATAATCCGTTATCCAAGTAGGTTTTCAAGTTTTCTTTGCCGTAGTCGTATTTCCGTTTCCGAGGCCATTTATGTGGTCACTGAAAGCAATTGTGTTTTTTTTACGGTGGGTGGGTTACTGTCCCTCTCCGCTCCAACACCCAATCTGGAAGACCGATATTTGTGTAGGGTCCACTAGAGACGTTGGTTTCACCTTTCAGAGTCCTCTCCATCCATGGTTTTTTGTCAGGGTTTCTTTTCCTTAGCCTCTGGGCTAATCCCTACCTGCAAGGCAGCGGGGGCAGCACTTATTTACTGACGGGGCAAACTCGAACTCGCCATGTCTCTAGATTGTCATAGAGCACTGGTGGTTTTTAAGAAGTGTAGTTCAGCCCCGAACTACTCACCCACACTCTGCTACCTTAGTCGACTTGGTTCCGGTCATGCCATCATTACACCTAGTCTGTATATCTGCAGACCGTTCCACTATCCACCACCTTGCCGTCCCGCCCAATAGCAGAGCCGTGCCCTGGACCCCTGAGCCTACTCTTACCCTTGCTACAATTCGCTTTTTGTAATCTAAAACTCATTGAGCTATAAGATGTATTTTCCGAGAATATTATGGCGGGCATGAACATTTGCGAAATATACACATCTAGCAGTATGAAAGCTGACTGAATTTGCAATAATTCTGAACGCTTAGCATAATGAACTTAATTTTGTGTTCGATTCATTTAAATGGACGTTTCAATTGAAGTTTGACTGAATTGAGAATGGTAAAAATTTTGTTGCCTTAACATCAGTCAATGGTACCCTTCATTGTCAATGGAGTATTGCTTATTTGAAATGAAAAACTGCATTGAAACTGTTTTATTTTCATTTACTATTAATTTGTTATTTCGGAACCATTTTGAAAGTCTGATATTGTAGAATTTACGGTTTCTTTATTGCAAAGAATATTCATATCATCCGCAAAGAGAAGCCAAAGGGAACCTCGAGTGCCGAAAGTCGAGCGCATTAGACCGTTTAGGATCCACACTCGTCAATTCCCGCCTTAGCGTTTTTAAATCTCATGGTCACGTTAAAGCAGCGTCTTCGCCAGACGCACCTGAGCTATAAGGAGCCCGGACAAAATCAATTAATGACGATTCGGTGAGCTAAAAATACGACATAATTTAGCCACGGACAATGATGACAGCTCTTTGTGGTCCGATGAGAGGATCACTCGAATTCGAACATTACATACTCGTGCTTTCGCCGAATAAACCACCAATTAAATGACAAAACATGCGATACACAAGGCGTCGTTTACGACATCTTTACGACATCTCACGCCTTATCAGGAATATCTTATGGCTCAAAACGGAGCGAAGAGGTAGGTAAATGGCGGGTCGAAATCAACGGTGAGCCATTGACTGATGTTAAAATAACAACATTTTTAGGTCTCTCGATTCAGTCAAACCTCAAATGGAACGTCCATTAAAATGAATTACACAAAATTAAGTTCATTATGCAAAGAATTCAGAATTCTTTCAAATTCAGTCAGCCTGCAAACTGCTCGGGTATATTTCGCGAAAGTTCACTCCCGCCTGAGGAATGGCATAATATTCGAATAGTGGCATAATATTCACAAAAACGAATTGTAAATCCCAACCCGTGATTCGTATAAGTCTCTCTTTAATAATCTAGGAATTTTACTATTACCTTGTCTGTTGATTTACGAATCAGTGGTTTTTCTCAAAAATGACTTGCTGAAGGGGGAGAATATATTTTAAGAAAACTTCGTTGTCTATAACTATAACACGCGACGTAGTAATCATATTAATCAGATGACAGTATCAACAGCTCACTACAAAAAATTCACATGTAATACATGTACATTATTTTACAACAATCTGCCGGATGATATTAAGCGATTAAATTCTATAGAAAAGTTTAAATCCAGAGTAAAATCGTTTCTGCTGCATAACCGTTTCTATACAATTAGAGACTATACCGAGCATAGAAAGTTCATTAATTTTAACAGTGATATTTCATGTATTATTAACCATTTAGACTGTATAATTCTAAACCACCTGTAACAAGTATTGTGGGACACGAGCCCTAATTTATAGCTGATTTACCCTTGAAAATGGATTTTGTTACGTCGGAGCGAATATTTTTGTGAACAATCCTTGCAAAAAACGCTCCCTTTTTTCTGTATTCAAAATTCAAGAAGTGTATGGCTTAGGGTAGGGATCACAGAATTATGAAAACGTGCACAGAATTCACTTTTCCCCTATCACGTCACAGAGTTTTGACAGTTTTCTACGTAAAATAAATAAATAAATAAATAAACGACTAAGAAGGTGATATGCTAGATTTCCTCCAATCATCTCCAGAATCTTCCCTTTCATATGCGCGATTATTCCCAAAGGTTGAGTGCATTGGCGCGGAAGTCATCGGCGGTGGCAGTCGCATCGCGCCCTAGTGCAAGCCATTCGATCGCATACATATAATATCTCTATAAAGATAATATCATACATTGCGACCTAAAGTGTTTAATATATGAAATAGAATTAGTAGATTAAGAGAGTTAAATTCCATTGTATCACATAATCCAGATTTACCTGCAAAAATCAATCGAATATCATTCCCTCTTTTAAGGTAAAAAACGTGTATGTGAACAAATATTACGAAACAGAGACGGAGAAATGGAATGGGCGAGGGCGGCACGATGGTGGGAAAAATACTTGCGAGAGGGTGAAGTGATACTGTTCAAAGATCAGTGTTTACAAGATTCAAGATTTCAGCAACAATCACACTAGGTATTTAGCAATCAATTTGCATTCTTATCAAAATTGTTATTTTGCAAATTTGACCTCTGAGACAATTTGGGGAACCTCCCCCGCCGTATAGAGCACATTTCGAAATGGTTTATACCGGCAAAAATGGTTCAGAGCGTCAACACATTTGTGACTGTAGTGCTTCTGACCGGATGGTCCTGTGGTTCGAGTCCCGACGGTGGCAGGATTTTCGACACTAGCTTGTCAGATAGGTCGAATTTAGCCGCTGACTAGAGGAGAATCCTAGCGCGCGGCTACTCTGATCTCCAATTTTCTGTTGTTTTTTTTCAACACCAGGCGAACGCCTTAGCAGTACCCTAAGAAACGGGCCACGGACCGCGCGCGATCTTTCCTTCTTCTTCCTCCTTGTCCCTCCGTTACTTAATTACACACACATACACTTACATGCACTACACTACGATTACAACGCATGTCGGGAGACTAGTCGGGAGCTTAGAGCTTGTCCCAAATAGGGCGGTGTCATGCTGGTGGGAGATACTGTTAGGGAAAATCCCCCAAGCCGACGTAGATCTGGGCCCGATGTGGCCAGTCAGGGGGAAGATCACTGCTACTTCGCGGAATACACTCACGGGATTAATTACCTTAGCAGTAGAATCGCCTGGAATCACTAATTGACATTGTTTATAAAATTGTTAAGTGTTGCAAAATTGTTAAACCACAGTTTTCTGCTATGAGACACCAAGGAACCTTCCGCGTTTTAGATTTTCAAAAATTGGAAATTGTTTATAAATTTGCACATTTTGTTGCCCCATTTCAAATAGCCATTAAATAAGATGGAAAATTCCGAAATCCGATCAGCACTGTCGCCTTTCCTTTTCGAGATATGTAATTATACAAGAAATTAGCATTTCAAGACAAACATTTTTTGCAGTCAGTACTTTCGCCCTTCCATGCAAATCTACACTTCAAGCAAAGTCTCCTGTACTTTGGACTGTGTTATCAAATAACCTATAATAGAAACGTTTTCTCAAATTTTGGTATGTCTTCGCTATGATGCTATTTTGGATGAATTTGATTTACTCGCCCGAGATTCAAGTAATAATTCCGACCGATATAAGACTATTCCTAAACTCTGGAGTGGGTTACGTAGAGTTCAGGGGCGCTTGAGTCGGCATAAACGAATAAATCATCAACAACGCCCCCACATGCACGATTTTATTCAAACCACTCTCTAAATCCTACCCTTACTAATAAGAACAAAGTGTGAAAATTTCAGCGAAATCGGTCGAGTAGTTTTTGTGTCTATGTGCCACACACAAACGCACATTCCCTTTTATTTATATATAGATAGATACAGCAGCTAAACTAGTTTTGAGTTTCAAGTCCGTTTACGTGTTATCTTTCAAACAAATTCTGTTGCAAATTTAGAGTCGAAACTAATTCTTGCACGGCGAATATGAAGAGAATATTTATTGCATATTTTTATATTTTCTATGTAGTCGTGAAAACTGTTTCCGACGATTTTTGTACGTCAAAACTCAAAATTGTGAAATTGTATCCGGAATCTTAAAATATCCACTTCTCCAAAAACGTGTTTCAAACTTGTCGGTTTTTTTGAAACATCAAATAGAGAAGCCGAGTGTCTACCCTCTCCCCCAGAACGTATTTGCAACGTTATATAATACGTATTTGTTACGTATTACGATTACGTATTTGCACCATATAATAATTTGCCAAAATAAACACTCGAAACCCAGTGTCACATGGTCGACGATTAATGAAAGTGATTGCAGTATTCTGAACGAATAAATAAGGACGGTGAAAAACGAACGTTCACGAAACTTCGAAATATTTACTTTACTTAGCGTCAAATACAGTGATATTTTTTTGTTAATTAAACCCCAAAATATCCAAGCAATTACTTCGAATTCAAGACAATTGAACAATTTCATCGTCAATAATAATCATCAGACGTGATTTTCCACAAAACATTAAAAGGAGATATGAGGGGATAAAAGAAGACTGGACATTGGTGCACTGTTGTATTCTCCTGCCCATTAAAATGAAGTGGTTAAGTTTGTAAAATTATTGGTATTATGTCGGAAATTTGAGTTCAAACTAACATGTTAATTATTGTGAAGTGTTGTATTGTATTATTGTAGAATTGTGGTATCTTAACAATATAGTGTAGTATTAGAGATCTAAATTTCAACTTATGTATTGGATATTGTAATTGGTGTGGTCGCTAATGACCTTGCAGTTGATGCGACCTAAATAAAATAAAAAAAGAGATATGAGTTTATTCATACAAGTACTCATTAAAAATAATAATAAATCGTGAAATTGATTAATGTCTCTCGAGAAAAATCGTGAAAGATGGTACTTCTTGGCTTCATTTAGCCCTTCAATACAAGAATAGTATACGAGATGCAAATAAAACTTACAAAAAGTACGACAAAGATTGTACTATATCGTAGAACTACTGTTTTTCTAACACAAAATCAGTCAATTAATCGAAGAAAAATTATAAAAAATCCAGAACAGTTTTTGCCAAAAGTTATTGGACATCTTATTTCGTTCCAAAATAAATTCGAAAACGTTTGTGAGTAGGAAACTTGATAAACATTCATCCTCTAAAAGGGTTGGTCACATAAAGACACGTCGAATTTTCCAGGCTTGGCAAAGATAAATAACCGAAATGGCATTAATAATGTATTGTTCTTTTTACATTTCAGCTCTACAACTATTTTGAAAGGTATATGGTCATCCAGGTGAAAATACATGATTCGTTATGTGTGATATGGGTGTCATATAAGAGAGTCATGAAGATACACTATTTATACGTTAATTACGTTAATAGAGTAAATCATTCGTCGTGCAGCCGCGTGAGAAGCATGACGAAGGACCACCAGGAAACAGGGACGAAGAAAGGACTGCCGGGGGCACGAAGACGGTAAGCGGGTGAGCAGGAATGAATGAAGAAAGAAAAACGGACAAACGGGAGAGAGGGAGGAAGACATACAGCAAAGAAGACACTTTCTCCATTTCTATCTCTCTCTCTCTCTCTCTCTCTCTCTCTCCCTTTCTATCTCTCTCTCTCTCTCTCTCCCTTTCTATCTCTCCTCTCTCCTTTCTATCTCTCTCTCTCTCCTTTCTGTCTCTCTCTCTCCCTTTCATCTCTCCTCCTCTCCTTTCTATCTCTCTAGGCATGATGTGTATATACCATATGTATATCAACCTTATGTATATATAAAAGCATAATATATATATATGTAGGCAAATGTATATGTCATAATAATGAAACATGGCTGTATGTATATGTGTAAAAACATGATGTAATAATAGAAGCAGTAATGTGTCATAGAAGCAGTATATGTATTAGAAGCAACGTGTGTATTCTCTCGCTCATCTCTCTCTCCTCCTTTCTATCTCTCTCTCCCTTTCTATCTCTCTCTCCTTTCCTATCTCTCTCTCCTGCCTCATCCCTCTCCTGCCTCCCAGCTCTCTTCTCTCTCTCCGCTCTATCTCTCTCTCCGCTCTATCTCTCCTCTCCTTTCTATCTCTCTCTCTCTCTCTCTCTCTCTCTCCCTTTCTCTCTCTCTCTCTCCCTTTCTCTCTCTCTTTCTCCCTTTCTATCTCTCTTTCTCCCTTTCTATCTCTCTTTCTCCCTTTCTATCTCTCTTTCTCCCTTTCTATCTCTCTTTCTCCCTTTCTATCTCTCTTTCTCCCTTTCTATCTCTCTTTCTCCCTTTCTATCTCTCTTTCTCCCTTTCTATCTCTCTTTCTCCCTTTCTATCTCTCTTTCTCCCTTTCTATCTCTTTCTCCCTTTATATCTCTTTCTCTCTCCTGCGGAGAGTCCAGACTTCTTAGAGTGCTGGAAAGAGTTTGCCATGGAGAGTCTACGCGAACATATAATGGTTTGCAATAGGGGTGTTTCTCTCATCAGATATTTGAAATGTTGCAATAGCTGATTTTATCTGGTTAGTTAATAGACTGTTTTGCATAGCTATTTTTGATAGTATTTTCTCTGATAGAAATGGCATTATTGCAGTTTGAACACGTTTTTATTTGTAATAAATATCCAACTCACCCTATTGAATTATATGTTTGAAGAAGGATGTTGATTTGGAATCTGGCGGCCACATCCAGAGGAATTCCTGTAGTCTGTCACAGAGAAAGAAATATTTTATTTCCTGAATATTTCCAGAGCTATACTGAAAATACAAGGTAGTGGCAAGCACCTAGTACTTTCAGTATGTAACATAATAAAAATATGTACTTTATTTTAAAATTGTTTAGTGCAGATGGCACCAATATCGCCAATCACTGCAAATTTTAAAATATATGTACTTCACGTCAATCACAATATTCTGAAAATAGGACCATTTATCCATCAGAAATTAATCTACCCCACCGCATACAACTTCATTATACAGGTGAGTCACGTAACTTCTGCAATGTTTGAACGGTTGAAATTACTGCAAGGCAGTTTTCACACACGTGCATGAGGGAATGGGACTAGTTTATACTTGTGTTCATTTACAGTTTACGACTTGTATTTTACGATACATTGCGTTAACTTTGTTTTTTTTTCAAATGGAACAACACATATTTTTTCGTCTATTATGATGAGCGCAAAAAGACGAATCTAATGATAAACATATTGTTATAAGTTAGGTAAGCATGTTTGGAGTAATTTTGTTTTTTCGACTCTATGTTTAACGGACATTGTAACGCCCCGAGCGTTCGTTAGCAAGGAGAGCCCTGCGTGGCCTCTGGTGTTGGACTGTTACATTCAAATTATCCGTTAAATACTAGTCGCAAAATATTAAAATTACTCAAAAAATGTTTATCTAATATACGACAATATGTATGCCATTGGATTCGTCTTTATAGGATCGTAATAATAAGACTAAAAAAATGTATAATTTCATTGAAAAAACAGTTACCTCAATATCTCGAAAAATACAAATGATAAAATGGAAACGAATACATACATCAGTCAGCGTCATTTCCTCGTTCACTTCCGTGATAACTGGATTGCAAGAACTTTAACCGTTCAAAAATTACAGGAAGTGCTAAAGTTACGTGACTCACCTGTATTTAGTTTTACCTAATAAAACGGTCATAGAAAAGGTTTTTTTTGAGATTTGGAAACGTTATTTCAAATGCCGCCCATCACATCGTATATTGCTATTTGAATATAGTAGTCCACTCAAAAAGTTAGTAAAATTAGTAAAAATTATTTGAAAAATTGTTTGTTTTTTCTTGATATATCACGAATGCTAAAAGACGAAAATTTAAAAATTACAGTTTCAATCACTGTGAACACAAAAGGATTCTCATCATTCCATCTTTGTGCTTTTATCATTTTATTTTGGATTTGCTTGGATGATCTCAGATTCGTTTGGATTTGCTTTATGTATTCAGTTTAATAATTGTGTTTATTGATTCTGTTTTCACACTTCATCTCTGATCAAAGTTAATAGGAAATATCAGAGGTTCTGATCTATAGCTGTCGTGGTTAGAAAAACACTTTATCTATGCTCTAAAAGTTTGACTGATGGGTGTGGGCCCTCTATGACGATCGACTGCTGTCTTTTTAAGTTGTTTTTTACATCAATACTTTTCCTTTTATTTGCCCTTTTCGGCAATAATAAATCTGACAAAACAACGTTACCATTTCCGTTTAGTATGTTTTATTTTGAACATCTTAATGGGCAATATTCGAAACCACCTATCCTCAAGTAATTGCGAATGCTATGATCGGAATAGGCAAGACAATGTGGGAAATCTTTATATCAAAAGATTGCTTGCTACTGATTTGCTAATCAGTACTGATCATAACCACGCGATTCATGACACGATTTTGTTCTTTTGCTGAAAGTATAGGTGTAGTTAGATAACTCACTCGAACGCCAACATCACGATACATGATAAAAACCTTCTCAATGAAATGCCGCATCAAATTGGGACAATGTATCATATGGAGGACTGGCGCTAGTCCTGTTCCGAGCTAAATCATTTTTGGGATCACTACCCTATATAAGTAGCACAGAAATCTGTGGTCAGTGGTTTTCTGAAACGTAACCACCATTTGTCACCAACTCAATGTATCATTTGTTCAAGCTAGAGTCTCATCCATCATCATTGGGTTTTTAACGTCGGTTAACGCGCTAGGCTTACACCGACGCCCTCTACATCGCTTAACCGTGCATCCCATCCCATCTCGATGCAGTGGCCCTTAGGCCTCATTCACAATGCAAACTTAAACGTAACGTAATGACGTAAACTTAGCGGTAAAATTTACACGTAAAACCAAACATTCATTATACCGTGCGTAAGCTGGAACGTAAGTTTCTCCTGAGCCAATCACATTACAACGTATTGAAACTTGATCGATTGTCGATTCGTTTCTAGCATGGTGGAAAGATCTTTTCACCATGGTTTCTAGCTTTTTCTTCGATTTTCCTATCGGTTTTTCTTTATATATAAATGCGAGTAGCTGTTGTATTACTCGCATTTTCTTTATTTTATAAAAAAAGATTCTCTTGTACTAAATTCATGAGTAAATCGTCGAACGTAATTATTTTATTCGCCACGTCAAGTTAAAAATGGTCCACATTCTAATTCTAATAGAATCTCGACGTACTTGCAACATTATTGTTTGTACTTTGTATGTTTGATGATAACTTCAATACACAAAAAAAATAACCCTAGCACTACTAATGGGGAGGAGAGGGGAGAACTCAGAGGCACACCGATGATTTATTTATTTATTTTTATTTATTTAGTCAAAAACTGTATATGGCGTATGGGGGAGAAAATCATCTGCGCACGCTTTCTTGAGTTTCAGAATCCCTTCCCAATAATTTAACTATTAATGGTTGGGAGATGAAGAAAATAATAATAATATATTAATAATAATAACAATAATAAATTTAAAAAAGCGAGAGATTAACATTTCAAAAACTAGATATTTTCGTTGCCGTTGTTCGAAAACTTATTTGTAACGGTAAACGAACGAACAGATTTGATTTTTCCATATTGCTAACACATAGAAACACCTTAAGCTCTACTACCACTACAAGCAAAAGCTCAACAAAACGTGCGCATATTGAAGCTACATTTACGCCCAGAAGCAAATCAAGGGGCCATCTCAGCATTTGTTCAATGGATCAGGGAAACTGGACAAAAACCCGATCGAGATGGGGGGTCATTGACCCGGAAGCTGAAGTACATTACTTGTTACAGGCATTTAAGTCTTTTTAAAAAATTATACAATGCAAATGTAAACTAATTCATAATACTATATCATTGTTTTGTAAAAGTAAGCATTATTTTTCTCTTTGACGATCAGTATAGTCTCTAACTGTATAGAAACAGTTATGCAGCAGAAAAGATTTTACTTTTAACTTAAATTTGTGACCCAATTTTAATTGTTTAATTTCATCTGGCAATGCGTTGTAAAGTAACGTACATGTATTTTATGTGGATTTATTGTAGTGAGCTATTGATGCTGACACTTGATGAACATGATTTTTACGTCGAGTGTAACTATAAATATCAGTATTACATGAAAATATGTTCTCACCATTTAGTAAGCCAGTTTTGACAAATACTACAGATTCGTAAATAAATAGGCAAGGCAATGTTAAAATTCCAAGCTCAATGACAAGAGGCTTGCATGGCATTTTTTCATTATTCGAATAATTTTCTTTTGCAATCTAAATGTCTGGGCACTAAAGGATGAGCTTCCCCAGAATATTATGCCATATCTCAGGTGGGAATGTACATTTGCAAAATACACGCAACGAGCTGCATGAAGGCTGACAGAATTAGAAAGAATTTTGAATGAATAACATAATGATCTTAATTTAGTGTTTAATTCTGTTATATGTACATTCTATTTGAGGTTTGATTGAATTGAGAGACCTAGAAATTTTGTTACCTTAACATCAGCTAATTGCATATTGTTCATTTTCAATGCAGCATACGATTGCCGATTTGAAACACAAAATCGCATTGAGACACTTTTTCTTTCGTTAACTATTAATTTGTTATTACAAAACCAATTTGAAACTTCTGAAATTGTACTATTTATTGCAAATAACATTCGTGTCATCGTCAAACAGAACTGTTCTTCCATTTTTAATAGATGAGGGCATATCATTTACGTACAACAGAAAGAGGATAGCCTCTAAAATCGAACCATATGGAACCCCACGTTCAATTGGCAAAGAATTGGAAAGATAAGTAAAGAATGTCCTTTCGTGCCAGTACGGTATATCCACTCTTTGAGATCGATGTTTAAGGTACGAAGTTATCGAATCTAGGGCAATACCACGAATTCCATAAGAAGGTAATTTTGAGAGCAGGAAGTTATGGCAAAGTTACGGCAACGTCAAAAGCTACTGTCTTTTGGAGTGTTGGTGAACAGTGATGCGATTTTCGGCCTTTACTGGATACGACTGCTACGAACTTTGTATTTTCTCCGATGTAAGTGGTTGACTGGCTCGTATCTGGTAATAATTGAATTTTGGTTACTGTAAACGTTAACAAATAAACCTATCTGCTGCCTCTGTTTATGTTTTTCATAAAATTATGTATATTTATTTTGTTGTTTGTATAGAAGACTGAATAAAATAAATTATTTATGTGAATATTGAAAAAAATTGTTACGTAAAAGTGAACTAAAACTAACCTAACGCGTAGCGTTTGGTATAGTGAAAAGCTTATTTCAATTCCCTCCCCTCCTTTTCCGTCACATAATTTTTGAACGGCCAATTGGAACTCTTTTCTGACGCTAGTAAATGAATCACCCAAATAAATAAATTAAATAATTAAATAAATAAATAATTAAATAAATAAATAATTAAATAAATAAATAATTAAATAAATAAATAATTAAATAAATAAATAATTAAATAAATAAATAATTAAATAAATAGATAGATAAATAAATAGATAGATAAATAAATAGATAGATAGATAAATAGATAGATAGATAAATAGATAGATAGATAAATAAATAGATAGATAGGTAAATAAATAGATAGATAGATAAATAAATAGATAGATAGATAGATAAATAGATAGATAGATAAATAGATAGATAGATAAATAGATAGATAAATAGATAGATAGATAAATAGATAGATAGATAAATAGATAGATAAATAGATAGATAGATAGATAAATAGATAGATAGATAGATAGATAAATAGATAGATAGATAGATAGATAGATAGATAGATAAATAGATAGATAGATAGATAGATAGATATAGATAGATAGATATAGATAGATAGATAGATAGATAGATAGATAGATATAGATAGATAGATAGATAGATAGATAGATAGATAAATAGATAGATAGATAGATAAATAGATAGATAGATAGATAAATAGATAGATAGATAAATATAGATAGATAGATAAATAGATAGATAGATAAATAGATAGATAGATAGATATAGATAGATAGATAGATAAATAGATAGATAGATAGATAAATAGATAGATAGATAAATAGATAGATAGATAGACAGATAAATAGACAGATAAATAGACAGATAAATAGACAGATAAATAGACAGATAAATAGATACTCACTGGCTCAATCGTGATGTAGTTCTGGTGGCTATCGGCGTGCGGTCGCATTCCGTCCACCTGCTGCCCGTACCACGGGTCGGCCAGGTAGAAGTGCGGGTAGGAGACGAAAGCGGGCGCGCCCAGGCGGCACGTGGACACGTTGAGTGCGCCGGGCGGCGGGCACTCCCCCTGGCAGAAGCAGGGCTCTCGGTTGCCCAGCAACTCGGCGCCGGCCGCGTACTCGAACGCGCTCAGTCCCAGCACTTCCGAGTCTTTGGCGTACCGGTATTCGATGGACCTGCGCCCAGGGCAAGAAAGGGATAGAGTAAGGAGGAGAATTTAGTGACACGAGCTCCAGATTTTTCGATAAAGGCGCAGTTCTTTGGCGTGGGAAATGCCGTGTGAAATAGGCACTTTGAGGTTCTAATACTGAAATAGACATTTTTCGCACTGGAGGAAATCGAATTTTATTTTAAAACTTTTTGTCTTCTGGGCCAGAGAAGCAATGTTTCTTTTTGCGTTCTTTGAATTCCTAGATGGTTTCGCGCAGCAGAAGAGGCACTACCTTCATTTATGACCTTCTTGATCTGTTTTTCTTGAAGCGTCTCTACCACTCAGTGATTGTTGAAATAATTCTACCAAATGGCTCGCGGTGCTTGAGAGGGGAGAAGGGGGTCACGTGAAGGTACTAGACGGTTGCCAAACGGCGGCTGGCTGTTCGAAAGGGCGGAGAAGTTTGAATTCGAAGCAGATTGGTCGTGTGTAGCGTCTGCTGTGCCTGAGGACAATGTGTCCATATTATTTTCAGCCTTTCAGTTGTCATTGAATAACTGATGCTGAGTTGAACTGAGTTATGAGAGCTTGTTGAGAATTTCAAGCTCGTATTTTTTAATGTATTTTGCAATGATGAAGTGATTTTTTTTTGGTTTGGCGAGTGTGAATTCGTATATTTAAAAGCCAATCGAGCTTTTACAATTATTTGTCATCGACCATGAAGCCTCGGAGGGTTCGATGTTAGGCACTGTCCTCTTTATTTAAATGTAAACGATATGCCCACGTCTAATAGAAAGGAAGAATATTTTTGTTTGTTGATGACACGACTGTTTCTGTAAAAACAAACAAATAGCATATCAGAAATTTCAATTTGATTTCATAATAACTAATTAACAGTTAACGAAGGAATTTTTTTTTTCACGCAGCGTATTTTTGCATGTTAAACCCGCAATGGCATGCGCCCTTCATAATGAACAATATGCAACTGACGGATGTTAAGGTAACAAAATTTGTGGCTTCTCCGTGCAGTCAAACCTCAAATGGAAGGGTGTGATGGTACAAACACTGTAGCACATTCACATCATACCAAATGGAATATTTAGTACTCATTTATTACTAATTTATAACCCCAAAATTAAATTTATTACTTTTGCCGTTCATGAAATACATGTGGTTGTGCTGGCGTGACTGTCAAGATGGCACAACCAAACTAAAAAAAATGATTCAAATTAATACAAATATTTAGTACTCATTATTACTAATTTATTACCCGAAAATGAAATGTATTTGTGTTGCCGTTTATTAAATATATATTCTTGAAAAACGGCATAGTTATGCAACCACGCACGATATTGTAGTATTATATTAGAGAGTAGGAATGGGCACAAACAAATAAAACTTATTAGATAATTAAATACACAGAGACTTCACGCGCGCGGTAGCTGACCCACGTCAAGGCGACAGATAATCCGGTAATCACATAATCAGAAAAGAGCCGCGTAAGAGAGGTGGGGGGGATTTTTCATGGACGAACTTCGAGCGCGGCGATGAAAATTTATTCGGTCACAATTCAGAGAGACTGTCACAAACTTACTTCGGCAATAACATAAAACGCGCACTTCAGGTGTAGCTCTTCAGGCAGAAATTTGAAAAAGTTTGATTACAACCTGCAAACAACCACGTCAGATAAGAATTCTCCAGACTTCGGTCTCATCAATCAGTGATATTCTATCATGTGTAGCTACTGTCGAACATTAAAAGACAGCACAACGCGATACTTGCCGCAACAATGCGAGACGGTGGCATGTGACGACCCTTCCGTTACATACCCCGTCAGTTACATTCGGTATTCAACGGGCTCATTCCGTTACAATACACAAATAATACAAAGTAAAAGCGTTTCTTCTGCACATCTGTTTCAATACAAAGAGAGACTGTTAAAGATGATATATTATTAATTTGTTTAATTTGTATTGTGCATCTTTAAAAAGACTGAATATACTTATACTTATACCTGCTAATACTTCAGCTTCTCTGTCAATCCCCCCCCCCATTCCGATCATGTTTTTGCCCACTTTCCCTGATCTATTGAGCAAATAATGCTGAGATCCCTTGTTTTGTTTCTGGATGTAAGTATAGCATCGCTATGCGCACTTGTGTTAGGCGCACAGTTGGGCCTTGCTATCGGCTTACTATTTTGTTAGCAATACTAAACTACTGACGCTAAAACAGCACATAATTTCTCGCATTATTTGTAACGGATCCGCAATATTATATTTCTACACGAACTTGCAAAAGTATTTCAAAACACCAAAAATATTTCCGCGCCGTGATTGCGAGCTCGGATCAATTGAGTTAACTCGTCATGTGCATAACAGCGCAGTCGCAGAACACAGTCTCTGGGCCGTAGTCAATTGGATCGACGCATAAAAATGTATTTCTCTCATTCTCACAAAATCAACACGCAAATTTCGAAAATTCAGAGAGTTCAACGGATGTGTGGCGTGTACTATGCTTTTCAACTTCCTTTTTTATATCTGTGAAAAAATGTAAAGAAAAGGTTTGGGGCGGTTTTTGAAAAAAATGTTGTTTTTTTTTAAATTAACTTCAAGAAGAAATTACACAAAAACTACTCGTTATTTTTTCAAAAAAATATACATGACATTTTAAAAAGCTGATTTGAAGAACACTTTGTTGATGGAAAAATCTATCTTTAAATTTGTAGCTGATGTTAACATTTTTGAAATTTTCGAAATTACTGAGTTCGAAGGAAATGAGGCTAGCAACCATTTTTTACCATCATTTAAAACATACGAGAAGAAAATTTAAAGAAAAAATTTGGGATAGTTTTCGAGTGAAATGCCTTAATTTCACGCAAACTTATGCGAAAACAACTACTATTTTCGAAGAATTGTACACGATATAATTTCAAGATCTGACTTTAAAAACCAGATTTTATTACGGAAAAATATATCTTCGATATTGTAGTTCTAGGAAGACGCGGAAAAAATTGAAGTTATTCAAGAATTCAGAATCAGGGATTTCAATGCAAACAAGTCTAGCAGATTTCTTTTAAGCGACATTTACGCTATCAGAAGACAAAGTTTAATCCAAAAATTTGGAGATACTTTGAGAAGTTTTTAAAATTTTTCTTGAGGCTTCACGTGTACTCTAAAACCCAAAAATCCATTTCAATGATGTTAGACAGAAGAGAACTAAAACTGTCTCTATTCCGTACATTCCCTAATTTTTTATTTAGTTCACGTTCACAACAATATAAAAAAACACAAAAAAAACTATTACAACAAGGCTTATTAGGAATATTGAAGATCCTATTCCTGTTCTAGAGAAAGAAAATACTGTTTACTCTATTCCCTGGCTAGACTATCTTTCAAGTTCTATTGGCCAAACTAAAAGGCGCCATAAGCAGAGAATGAAGGAACATGAGAATAACATTAAAGCTTCTAATAAATTAAATTCGATTTCTCGCCAGAATTAATACTTAAATAATTTCGATTTCCAAAGTTCCATTTTGGAAATGGAACCTAGAAAATACTATCGGATGATTTCCGAAACAGAAACGTTAAGATTCATCAGACTGTCAATTAGATTTCATTAATTGAGATTGCGGGTGCCTCAATAGCTAAGGTTATTAGTCTCGTAACTGTAGTGTATGTTTTTATCGTGCGAGTTTGCGATGATCTTACTCCGCTGGATGGAGAGATCCGCCACCGACGTACGTCGGCACGCGGGGATTTTCTTTAACCAGGTATCTCTCACCAGCGTGTCACCGCTCAAACTGGGACAAACTCTAAGCTCCCGAGTGGTTTCCCGACGTGTGTGGGAGTATAGTACATAGTGAGAGTGTACATAAGGAGTGAAGATAGGGCAAGGAAGAGGAAGAGGATGGAGAAATTGCACGCGGTCCGTGATCCGCTTGTTAGGGCACTGCTTCGGCATTCGCCTGGCGTCGTTTGGAGAAACCACGGAGCAGCCGGCCTCTAGAATTCTTCTGCAGACACCACCTGAACTTGACCTAGCTGCCTAGCTAATGCCGAAAATCCTGCCACCGTCGTGACTCTAACCCCAGGATCTTCCGGTCAGCGGCACTGCAGTCGCATCAGTTGTTGACCTGAGCCACCTTTGCCAGTGTACTGATTGGAGAAACCATGAAAAACTGTTGATTAGAGTAGCCGGTAACCGTAAGTTTGTATGTAAGTAATGAGTGAGAACAGGAAGAGGACGAAGGAAAGATCCCGCAGTCCCTGACACGTTTGTTAAGGTACTGATCAGTTGACTATTCTGGGAGCTATGGTCATTCCCGTAAGTGTGGTACATGTTTTCGTCACTTTAGATGGCGGTGTTTTTCCACAGATGGCTGGCGAGATCCGGCGCCAACCTACGTCGACTTGGAAGG
Source organism: Teleogryllus occipitalis (assembly GCA_011170035.1). Taxonomy (NCBI): domain Eukaryota; kingdom Metazoa; phylum Arthropoda; class Insecta; order Orthoptera; family Gryllidae; genus Teleogryllus; species Teleogryllus occipitalis. The sequence goes on from BLKR01003824.1 coordinate 116,551, forward strand.
ATTTTCAAGTATCTCTCACCAGCGGGGCACCGCTCCATCCGTGACAAGCTCTAAGCTCCAGATTGGTCTCCCGACAAGTGTAATATGTGTGCAGGTGAGTAAGTGTGTGTCAGTAAGTGGTGAGGGTAGAATAGGACAAGGAAGAGGAAGGAAACATTACGGACTGTCCATGGCTATTTTGTTACAGTACTGCTTCGGCATTGCCTGGAATTGATCCGAGAAAACACGCAAAATTACCGGAGAGAAGATCCAGCCGCTAGAATTCTTCTCCAGGTACCGACTGAATTCGACCTAGTTTCGAAAATCCTGCCACTGTCCGGATTCGAACCTTAGGACCTACCGGTCAGAGGCACTGAAGTGACATTAGTCTATACCCTCAGCCTCCTTTGCCGGTTGTCAATTCGATTGTTGAATCGAATATGTTTAGCAATGCTTATGACAGAATTTTTCATACGAGAAAATTGGTATGCTGTTTACTTTTAAATAATGTGCTTATCTTTTGATGCGAAAAATACTGTCGAATTTCGTGCAGTTGTTTTACAGTGGCGTGAGTAAAAATATTTGTTGGGGTCACAGCGGCACCACCATGCCAGATACGCAACGGTCTTTGTAATGGCGTTTTCATCGAAAATTGTACCTTGTGCTGACATGGACCATTCTATCGCCATCTGTAGATGGTTGGAAGAGGTGTAGAGTGATCATAGTGACACTGAAGACATACAAAATGGGCATGACTGCCATAGCAAGAATTCTTGAAGATTCTGGTATGTCAACTTGCCGAACCTCACATGAACCACACTTTTGAAAGTGCACCTAACTAGAGAGCTTCGTGAAACCACTTCAATAATATAGAAGAAATCTATTACCGGTCCTGAATGTAATCCACAAGTAGCCAGGCAAATGAAGCAGTGCGCAATATGTCAGAAAAAATGATCGAAAAACAAAAACAAAACATTTGTGATACACGTTGCTGATCAATGTGCCATGGATATCAACCAAACATTTGAAAGGAATGTCTACGAGTCAATTTTTGCATTAATGTTTATATTTTATCGTTAAATGTGTATCAAAGAATGATATTACGAAGAAAATTTGATTTAAAAAAATTGGTAAAAATTAAGTTTAATTTATGATTATTTATCAGTAATTTGTCACAGAGTTAATTATTATTTAGTTACGTAAAAAATTATTAAATAAGAATTATTTTATCTAAATGATTTTGAAAATCCTACAAAAATTTAAATAAACAAATAGTTTAAAATTTGTTACAAATTTTCACAATAAAAAGAAAAATAGGCGTGGCGTCAAAATGGCACCACGACGCTGGTCATGTAACAAAAACTCACCACGCCAGTTGAGGGTTAAATTTCGCTCGGAGGAATAATCAAAGGGATGTCCCATGAGTTCCGTCATTTTCTTTTGGTTTTTACTTCTTCGTGGTTCTTCCCTCTTGTTGGCTTTCCTTCTCCCTTCTTTGCTACTTTTTACTCACTCCCATCGAGGTCCTTCACTTTCATTTTTATTTTTTTACCTCGGGGTCCTTCATTTGGTTTTCTGATTTCGACGGTGGTGGTCGATTTTAAATCAAGTTTCTTTTGAGTCCATTCCGTAGTTTTATTCTATCATTTAACTTGACTATGTTTTCTTGTCTGTTAATTTAATTTTTTTTTGTTCGTGCCAGGTAAGATTTGTACATTGTATGGATATATCGATAAACCATTTATAGAATTTACACATTTACTTTTAGATTTTGTATTGAACTTTTATTTTTTAATTCTAATTTAAATCTTATTTAAATTCGACGTTGCTTTTTCTATTTCATTTCATAGGTATTTCAATTTTTGAATTTTATTTGTAAAGAAAAAGGATTAATTGTTATAACTGATTAATTTTAGACTATCTGATGCTACATATTGTATCGCGAAACGTAGTTTTTAGTGTGTTCAATTATGGGAAAAAACTTTTAAAATATACGAGTGATTTAATTGCCTTTAAATATCCGGAGAATACCCCTTTTCTACGACAATGTTATATCTTAAGGGGGGGGGGGGAGAAGATCTCGAATCGTGGGACCACGTGAATGCAGCACGTGTACACACCGAAGCTCAAGTCATTCACTCCCGGGGGCAAATGCAAACCTGACCTTTCTGGAGGGATCAGCACTTTTATGCCGAATCCGTCTCTACACCCGAGGATTCTTAGCCCTGGGGCATGAAGTATTAGACGATGATGATGCAGGGTGAATGGACAATCACAAACAAACATACCAACACAAACAAACAAACAAACAAACATACCAACACAAACAAACAAACAAACAAACAAACATACCAACACAAACAAACAAACAAACAAACATACCAACACAAACAAACAAACAAACAAACATACCAACACAAACAAACAAACAAACAAACATACCAACACAAACAAACAAACAAACAAGCATACCAACACAAACAAACAAACAAACATACCAACACAAACAAACAAACAAACAAGCATACCAACACAAACAAACAAACAAACATACCAACACAAACAAACAAGCAAACATACCAACACAAACAAACAAGCAAACATACCAACACAAACAAACAAGCAAACATACCAACACAAACAAACAAGCAAACATACCAACACAAACAAACAAGCAAACATACCAACACAAACAAACAAGCAAACATACCAACACAAACAAACAAGCAAACATACCAACACAAACAAACAAACATACCAACACAAACAAACAAAAACCAACACAAACAAACAAACAAACAAACAAAAAGAAACAAACAAACAAAAAGAAACAAACAAACAAAAAGAAACAAACAAACAAAAAGAAACAAACAAACAAAAAGAAACAAACAAACAAAAAGAAACAAACAAACAAACAAAAAGAAACAAACAAACAAACAAAAAGAAACAAACAAACCAAGACAAACAAACATACCAACACAAACGCACACAACCCTGCCCGAGGCGACTCGAATGCGCGATCCTTCCGTCCGCGATCGCCACGGCACAAATGTTAGGAAACTCGGCTATCCGGATCGGCTGTTATCCCTGTCATTGTTAATAAGAGTATTTGGAAAGCTGACCTGCAGAGGTCGGGCGAGAACATGGAAACTGTGCCGCCGCGGCGGCGCCCGGGCGGGAAGAGCTCGCCCGCAGAGCCGTTGACGAGGCCGCAGGGCCCCGGGAAAAAGGGCGTGGACGACTCGCCGTTCCAGCGGCTCAGGCGGCCCAGCAGCGACACGTCGTCCACGCCCGTGTGCATGGTGAACCGGCCGTCGGCCTCCACGGACCCGTTGCGCTGCAACACGCCCACGCCCGTCAGCCGGCCTTCGACCAGTGGGCCTCGGAGGCCCACGAGGCCGCGGAGGGCGCGCTCACCGTGTAGAACCAGCCGAAGCGATCGAACGGGATGTCAATGGCCGCCAGCCCGGGCAGCGTCTGCGCCATGTTGATGAGGGTGCTCTCGAAGCCGTCGAACAGCAGCTCACCCACGCTGTGCGTCTCGTGCAGCTGCTGGCCCAGCGTCGCGATGCCCATCGACATCGCCTTCTGCATGAGGTAGCTCCACTCGCGCGTGTGGAACGCGGCCGTCTGCAACAGGAGCCCGCGCTCGCACCGCCCTGCCCTGCCTTGCGCCCTGCCCTGCCTTGCGCCCTGCCCTGCCTTGCGCCCTGCCCTGCCTTGCGCCCTGCCCTGTCTTGCGCCCTGCCCTGCCTTGCGCCCTGCCCTGCCTTGCGCCCTGCCCTGTCTTGCGCCCTGCCCTGCCTTGCGCCCTGCCCTGCCTTGCGCCCTGCCCTGCCTTGCGCCCTGCCCTGCCTTGCGCCCTGCCCTGCCTTGCGCCCTGCCCTGCCTTGCGCCCTGCCCTGCCTTGCGCCCTGCCCTGCCTTGCGCCCTGCCCTGCCTGGCGCCCTGCCCTGCCTGGCGCCCTGCCCTGCCTTGCGCCCTGCCCTGCCCTGCCCTGCCCTGTCCTGCGCCCTGCCCTGCGTCCTTACTTCCTCATTTAACGGCGATCACACGGAATTAAAATGGATGGAATTGTGGAATATGTTGCGGCTTGCTTTAGCTTTCCACCTAGCAATAATGAAAACATTAATATACCCCCCAGTTCTGAATTTATACACGACAAAGCATTCGACCTTGCAAAATGTCCAGTAGCTTTAACTTTTTAGTATCATGTTAGAACCTATGCAAATAATAAGAAACCGGTTTTGCAGCTTTGAAAGACTTGTGCGAGTTGCACAATACTAAAAAAAACGCGAAATTGTTGCACTAATTTCGTTTTTTCTCAATATCTTTTAAAATGTGTTCTAATAGAAAAATAATTTCATTTTTCTTTAGTTCTGTCTTACAATGATTGAAAAATGGGTCAAGAAATGGGAAATAAAAATCAATGAAAACAAATCAATTCATATAACTTTTACCTTGAGAAGAAACAAATGTCCTACTGTCCACATCAACAATAATCCAATATTACAGATGGAAAGTGTAAAATACTTAGGGATACATCTACACAAACGTTTAACATGGAAGCATCACATTTTAGCCGAGAAAAAGCACCTACAACTTCAAGTAAGAAAACTATACTGGATACTAGGATACTACTCAAAACTATCACTGGAAAATAAATTATTGCTTTATAAATCCATAATAATTCCAATATAGACCTACGGCATCCAAATCTGGGGCACAGCAAGCAAGAGTAATCTCTCCATCACCCACAGATTTCAGTCCAAGACCTTAAGAATGATCGCGGCAGCGCGTTGGTTCATCACAAACGCAGCATTACACAAAGACTTAAAAATGCCCACTGTCTTAGAAAGAATATAATCAATCAGCTCAAACATTCTCCAGCGTTTTGAAAACCACCCAAATCACTTAGCCCTCAACCTCCTTGACAATAGTGCAGATATCCATCGTCTAACCAGAACCTCACCCATACAACTCCCATATAGATACTCAACAAGGAACTGAAACATTATCACCACCAAATTATCAATTCCAATTGCTGTCAATCTAAAATAATAATAATAATAATTGTTTTTTGTTATAGTACGAAGAAGATGAAGAGTACCGATGGGAGACTTTCACTACTAATCATTGTCATAATAATTCTACAATTACATCACATTTACTTATTATATTGTAAACAAAAATAGATTGTAAATTTATCTTAAATAAAAAAATCTTTAGTTCTGACTGGTAAATTAAGATTGCGTTTAAACTTTACAGTTTCTTTGATACATTCGGGAATATGCACTCTAATTAAATTTTTATACTATTTGTGTGGTGAAAACCGTTCAGGTAATGTGGATTTGTAATACCGACGATATAATTTGAGAAATTTCTTGCTTGTTGTCAGTATGCGCAGACACTGTTGAAGAGAATATGTTGTGTCGTGTAAAAATGATCCAACACATCTCCAGCTAAGAAAGATTTGAAATTCATTTGTATAGATGCTAATTTGGTTTCCATTTTCCCAAGTTTGCAAAATTTATCAGATTGTGTACAAAGGGTGAGCAATTTTTATTTGTATCTTTTAACAAAATTCGAGCAAGATTTGATAGATTTCTTGAAATTTAAGTTAAAAGACAATTTTATATTGCGTTGTAAAAAATCTGGAATTAGACCTTCCCTGCGACATTAGGTAAGAAAAGCAATATTCCCGAATATGTAAAACTAGAGCATAATTTTAATTTTCCAGTTCGAACAAAAGATAAGAAACTCATTGAATTTTAGAACATTATATATTTTCAAACATCTATTCTCAAAGTCCCAGAGGCTTTTTCTAATGTCATGAGGTGAACTGTTGGGATTTTTCAGATTTTCGAGCTGTTTGCATTGTATCAAATCTTCAGTAAAAAACTATTGTTGAGTGCTGCCACCTTATGTGACAGGAAGTTTTGTTTGCTTACCCGCCATTCTGTTGTGCAGCACAGTTTCACTTTCTTAGCCTTTTAACACACACGTGTCATTCATTCAATAAATACTTTTCATCGTATCTGCTTTGAGTTTTACACTTGGCATATCATTTCCTCTGACATTAACTATTTCTATTAGTCTTCACGATTTTTTAGTAAGATAATCAGGTCTATTATCAAATTTGACGCACAAATTCTTAACAACCTAAAATATCCAAACCATTTATGAAACAAAATATCAGAAATATAATTATTGATTGTGACAAGAGTGAAGCTTATGCAGCTCTAAATAAAGAATAATTTTATTTTTCATTTTTTACTTATTTTTATGCATTTTTTTAATTTTATTTTTCTCTGGGGTGGTTCATGGGCAGCGTACTAGCTTCCCATGCTGTGGTCCCGGGTTCGATTCCCGGTCGAGGCAAAAACGTAGTGGTAGCTTTCCTTTAAAATCGTCCCAGTTTCTGTAGCTGTGTGACGAAGAAAAGCTCAAGCACGTGTATCTTGCCAGTTACTGTGAAGAGAATACGTCATGTTCGCCTCCTGTCGCTCTTTGCCCCAAGCATGGGAATGTAACTAGGCCCAGGCATGGGGGACACCGGTAACAGGCAGGCGAAGTCGGACTACTGACCCAATAACGCCAAATACATATTTATTTTCTATTTATTTATTTTATTTATTTTTATCTTCTGTGATTCCTGCTCATGAAACTAAATTAACGAATTAATTAATTAATTAAATTAATTTTTTTACTTTCTTAGTATATAGACAGTTATGTTAATGCTGCGCAAAATCAATTTCGAGATTTTTACGGAAATACACATTTTAGGGGTCCCTTGATACCGAAAAAGTGTTTTCTTCCAGAACATCCGTCTGTCCGTCCGTCCGTCCGTGAACACCACTAGCGCCTAAACTATACGTAGGACCTTTTTCCAAAATGGATATTCCTCGGTCAATCTGGCTCGACTCGACAAATACCGCTACAATTTTTTAATTTTTTTTCCACATATGTAATAGGGACGGTAAGAAACATGACGCTAGTCTCATTTGCCGGTATTGCTGGTTTTGTTTCAAAATTTGCAAAATAATTCAAAACTACAAAATTTTTGATAGAGATTTTGGCCTCAGACAAAATTTGTGGTACAAAAATAGCTCTTTAAAAAGGTCATGTACAATTTTTTTAAAAAAAGTAGTTTTTGCCTAATTTGTGCTTGAAATTAATGAAATATATACAAGTTTCACACCAACTACGAGTTCCGAGAAAAATTGAATAAATGATATGATAAATAATTAATTTATTTTTAATTGACTATTGAAAACGCCAATATTAATTCTATTTTTACTTTCTGGCTTTTTTACTTTTTACTAGATATCTGTTCTCGACGTATTGATGTATTTCTTTTTAAGCAATCCGCAACGCTTAATAGAAATTTCGCAAGAACGCGGCATTGATATTTCAGAAGCTAGTTGCTGTCGAACGTCGAAATGGTGGCGGTGATAAGATACAGCTGTTTTATTTAGTCCAGCTGGTGGTGGTGGTGTAACTCCATGGCCGCGAGCCAGTACTTCCGTTTGCGTTTTTTTCTATATTACTCTTCAGAATGCCCGGTGAGTTATGTTATATACCAATTAATTTCATCTGATCCGTAAAAACATTTACTGGGTCTCCCGTTGAATAAATGAAAAAGGTACATTAACCGTATAACTTCTTCAATAACTGAAAACTATGCCCGTAGTAGTTTCTTCATAAGAGCCTGTACTGATTTTTATTATCTTTTAGTAATAAATTGGGCCTGTAAGGGCGAAATTGTCCAGTCTTGAACAGAGATTTTACTTCCATTTAAAGTATTTTAGGGAAGTACTACACTGCGGTCGATCTAACCATAATATTACTTTAAAGTTTTATTTTCGTACGCTTCGTTTGAGGCTGTGTCCATATATAAAAAGACGGTAATAAATTAACTTAACACTAGAACGACCGACGCCGCCATTTTGACGGCTACAACATATTCAAATAATGTTATCCTTTTTTTTTAAATTTATTTTTGGTCGCATCAACTACAAGGTCATTAGCGACCGCATCAAATTACATTATCTGAGTACACAGGTAACATTTATATCTCTAATAATAGTTACATTGCTTTAATACCTTATTTCTACATTATTACAATATACGCCGTTCACAGAAGTTAACATGGTTTGACCTCAAATTTCTGTTTTAATGCCAATAATTTGACAAAATTTGACCACTTAATGTTATCTTTATTACAACGAAGAGTAGGTCATTGTGATTACTTGACTTTAAATGTATTTATGATGTGCAGTATTTGTGAAAATTTCGAAAATATTCATTCACTCGAAGTTGTTGTATTGATTTATCTTCAACACCCGATAGCTGTCAAATTGATTGCTTTCCTGTTGCTGCTAAACTCAGGGTTGCCAGATGTGTTTGAAGCTCTATCCCCACCACTACTACGGAATATCCTCTCCAATGAAACAAAATTACCTAAATTTTAAATGAAAAAAATTCACCAAATTATGGACCAACAACATAAGCTGTCCCTGATGATTCCATTGGCTATGCCATTAAATTCAAATAATTCAAATTAACCAATCATCTTTCTCTAAGCTGCTCGAAGCGGTATACTGCCTTCGTTTTTCTCATGTTTTCTTTCCCTATGTCTGTCGTTTATTTTCCTCTTTTTGACACAAAAATGAGAGTGAATAATGTCTCCTGTTTCTTTTTTTATTAATTAAGAGAATAGTATTTCAATCTTGACTGCGGATGGAAATAATTAAAAAAAAAAAGTCCCCGAACGTCCGTCCATTTCTGGTTCCCAATCTTTCCCCACATTGAAATGTGTTCATCGTATCTGAAGTGTGGATGTTAAAACTCTGTGATGAAATGAAACCTTATTAGAACGTATCTCACGAGTGAGAAGCTAGAATTTTCGTAATTATTTTGATTGATCAATTGTATATATTCTAATTACTATATTGATATTATTAGCCAAGCGAAGGCACATAGTTTTGACAACACTGCGCTGACATCAGTGCGTTGCTAGCTTCTTGTTTGAATTGGACTTTTCAAATAATAGCTGAAGTGTAAGAAGCGCAGAAAATGCAATAGTTCAATATTACGTAGCGCATTTCAATAAAGCGAGAAAGTATGTGCACCACTAGTTTCCCGAATTTTTCGTATCCTTCTTCTCTAAAAGTAGTGAGGTCTTTTGTCTTTTGAAGTATGTGTTCCCTACGATTTAGATTTTTTACGATGAATTAAAGTATTTTTTAATGTTTCACTTTTTGCGATGCCATCGGAAATTCTAATATTTTTAAATAAAGGTTAATTAAAGTATAATGATTTCGGACTTCAAATAAAAATTTAACGAATATCTTAATAGTTGTACTTATATTAATTACGCATTCTGATCGATTCTTATTCTCCCAACAAACAACTTAAAATTGTACCTTATATAAAATTGTTGATTTAATTGGCTTTTTGTCCAATGCACAATACATTTTTCAAAATTGGATTGTAAAGTCAATTGTATTAACGTTTATCAGATTCATTGTACAGAGGTTTCATATTAATTAGATTAGCAGACTGGCAAGATTGGCAAATGCCAATCGAAACGGAATTCCATTTTATAAGATTCGTTTATAAGAACCATTATTCGTTTCGTACAATAGTGAAACACAGAAAGTTTAAATTAAAAAACACTTTTTAGGTTTCTGTAAAATCATCCATTCAACAGGTTCTGAAATAACAAATTTCATGATTAATCATTTAGCTTATCTAAATTTAAATACTAAACAAATACGTGGTCAAGGTTATGATGAAGGGGAAAATAGGAGAGGAAAGATAACGCTCTGCAGGCTAATGTTTTGAATGTAAGTCCCAGAATCTTTTTTGTTTTTTGTTGCGATCATACTCTCAATTAAGTAATTAAAGATGCAGCCTAATTAAATGTTCATGTCCTTTCTTAAAAACTATTTGTATTTTTTTTGTGAACCGAGAGGTGGAATATTCTAACAAAAAATATTGTTCAATTTACTCTTTTATCCATATCTAGTACTCGATGGAAAAGTCGTATTGAGGCCATAAAAAAACTGCGTTTTGGTTTATGCGAACTTCCAAAATTTTTCAGAAATAAGCGATGACCAAAATGCTGATATTAAATTAATATGAAGCTGAATGATAGTTGGAACAGTTAGAAAATTATTAATTCCCTTATTATTTGGTATAAAATCTTGTCGTCAGTGAATATCGTCCCGGAAATGTTGCAAAATGCTTATTTACCTACCTTATTGTGTACTGGAAATCTGGCTATTATCAAAATAAACATTCAGACTTATTGCAATACTTTTGATGAAACGCTAAGTACTGCAACTGATCTTGCTAATTCGTGTGATGTAGATGCGGATTCCCCACCCCACCTTCTAATTACATGCAGGCGAAAAAATTAAACTATGTACGCTGATGAACATGAGAATAAAAATTGCCCTGAAGACAATTTTCGTATACATTTGACTTTCTCGTATACATAAGTATACATAAGTATACGAGATAATATACGTAGTATAGAGAAAGTTATGTAATGCTGCGGAAAATCCATTTCGAGATTTCAACGGAAATACACGTCCCCTGATACCGAATGTTTTTTAAACGTCCGTCTGTGAACACTACTAGTGCCGAACCAACACCTCTTTTCCAATATGAAGAAATCCCTGTCCATCTGGCTCTAGTTTTGACGGTTAACTCTGAATTTTCGAAAATTACAAAAGTTGAGTTTTTTCGGCGTCTTCTTACGAATATAAAAATTGAAGATGCAGATTTTTCCTTCAAATGAAATTTGGGGCTCATACACAGTTTTAAAGTAAAGTAAACTTCTTTGAAAATGTTCGTAGTTTTCGTGCAATATTCGTGAAATATTTGCAATTTCAAAATTACAAAAACAAGATTTTCTCAAAAAGGGCTCCAATTTTTTAAAAACTTTATTAAAGGTTTCCCAAATGCTTACCAAAAGGTTTACCAAAAACTTTTACCAAATGCACCCTATTCGATGACAAACATCATATTGCTCTATTCTTTTGTTTTTTCAAAAATTACAAAAATGTAATTTTTTTGACTAGTCTCACGTCGGTAATATTTACATTAGAGGCAATTTCTTTCTCTTATTAGATTTATGAGTACATATGCTTTAAATAATGTCAAATAAAGTTTCTCAAACGGGAGTAATGTACGTAGTAAAGAGAAAGTTATGTAAAGCTGTGGAAAATCGATTTCGAGATTTCAACGGATATACACGTTTTGGGGACCCCCGATACCGAAAAAGTGTTTCTTTTCAAAACGTCCCTGCGTCCGTCTGTGAACACTACTAGCACCTAAACAACACGTACTATCATTTCCAAATTGAAGAAACCCTTCTTCATCTTACAAGTAGTGCAACTGTCACTTTGTAAGTACTGGAACTGATAACTGCAATTGAAGCTTTGAAATTTCGAAAATCACTCTTTAAAATTTGGGGGTACTTTACATGAAGCACCCCAGGCATTTTCAAAATTTTCTCAAAAATGATTCCAAATTTTTTCTTTAAATTTCTTGTAAAAATAGAGTAAAATACACTCATAAAGGTCGAATAGATCCGATTTTCACGGTTAACTCTGGATTTTCGAAAATTGTAATCTTGCAATTTTGCAATTTTTTTCGGCGTTTTCCTACAACTATAAAATTAAAGACAGATTTTCCCTTCAAATGAATTTGTTGTCCATAAATAGTTCTTTCATTAAGGTCATGCAGAATTTTTTGGAAATTTTCGTAGTTGATCAGACTCACGTCTGGCATGCCAGACACGAGTTTAATTAATTTAAATCATTTCTTCATTAAAACATGATTAGATCGCAATCAGACGTATATTTGCACGCCCTGTTGAAAATATGTATATTACTTTGGTTTATATTTGATGTTTATGTTTGTTTTAATTTATGAAGCCTCAGGATGAGGAAAAATGAGTTCCACGAAATGTCGCTATGTAATTTCCAGACAAATTCTGTATATATGTGGATAAATTAATAATATGATCTTTGTAATATTCTGTGAGTCAAAAATCTTAATGCGGCCAAATACATGAATCTGAACTGAAGGGCAATCTTCTGTATGTGAAGCTTGTAGTGCAAGTTAAGTGCAAGGGGCTTGTAGTGCAAGTTAAGTGCAATAGGACAAGGAAGAGAAAGGAAAGAGCGCACGCGGTTCGTGGTCCGTTTGTTACGGTACTGCTCCGACATTCGCGTGGTGTTGGTCGGAAAACTACCGATCAGAGCAGCCGGCCGCTAGAATTCTTCTCCAGACAGCGACTGAATTCGACCTAGGTGAAAAGCTAGTGTCGAAAATCCTCCCGCCGTCGGAAAACGAACCTAGAACCTCCCGGTCACAGGCACTGCAGTGGCATCAGTTGATGCACTGAGTCACCTATCCCGATCGTCACCACTGATGTTCTGGTGGTATTTGAACCAGTATTTATATCTAGTTTTTCTTTTACCCCTCTGAGCCACTACGGATCCTCTGGCGTGAACCTAGGTGTCTTCAAGAAAGAAAGTCGTGGCCGGATTCCGAGGTGTGCATAGCTGCAACGAAAATAAGACCTCTACCATTCTTTTAAACGGCCCTCGTTTTACCCGTGGGAAAAATTTAAAGGACAAAATTAGGGCGGACTTTGAGCTAAAGTTATTTTTGTAATTTGCATTAATCTGTACTGAAAATTATGTAAAAACTATTGTGATTTATTAACTATTGTGAAAATTATGTGATTCATTCAAAAAGCTCATTTCCTAGAATAGATTTTGTTTAAGACAAAAATCTATATACTAAAACTTCATTTGGGATTCGTCACTTCAATCCCTCCTCTCCATGCGCCCTATGCGCAGAGAACCATCCGGCACTCCGCCGCCGGCGGAAGGTACAATTTGTATGTTCAATCCACATGTTCAATCCACATGTTCAATCCACATGTTCAATCCACATGTTCAATCCACATGTTCAATCCACATGTTCAATCCACATGTTCAATCCACATGTTCAATCCACATGTTCAATCCACATGTTCAATCCACATGTTCAATCCACATGTTCAATCCACATGTTCAATCCACATGTTCAATCCACATGTTC